>CM064513.1:3172300-3179895 GCA_032716605.1 Paralithodes platypus | reverse complement strand
ACTGCCCATTACTTACGGAATATTTGTTGCAACTGCCCATTACTTACGGAATATTTGTTGCAACTGCCCATTACTTACGGAATATATGTTGCAACTGCCCATTACTTACGGAAAATTTGTTGCAACTGCCCATTACTTACGGAATATTTGTTGCAACTGCCCATTACTTACGGAATATATGTTGCAACTGCCCATTACTTACGGAATATTTGTTGCAACTGCCCATTACTTACGGAATATTTGTTGCAACTGCCCATTACTTACGGAATATTTGTTGCAACTGCCCATTACTTACGGAAACGAGCTGGAAATAAAGACTCAAATATTTTGCAATATTGATAATAAAACTACTTCTTCTACTACTACTACTACTAGTAGTAGTAGTAGTAGTAGTAGTAGTAGTAATATATTATAATGATAATAATAATAATAACAACAATACTAATGACAACAATACAAAATTTACTACTACTTCTTCTACTACTACTATTACTACTACTACTTCTACTTCTACTACTACTACTACTACTACTACTAATAATAATAATAATAATAATAATAATAATAATAATAATAAACTGTTGAGCGTCTTAGCAGTGAGTCATATTCTTTCCTCCACACCAACTTATTTTTCGCTTTGGAATCTTTCATTAGTTTTCAAAATGGATGAAGGGAGAACATGTCAGAAAACAAAACATTTCTCACACACTATTTTTCTGGATTTCTTTGATGATTTATATATATACTGTACATAGTTCAATAAATCAAAACACTATTATATTGCTGTGCTTTCGTAACCCTTTTAGTACCGGTGCCGTCCTTTTAACTTTATTGTGGCTACTATTAGACGATTTCCAAACAGTTTGAAACGGGCCTCCAGCAATAGACAGTGTTCGAAATAAATCACTTAACCCTTTTTACTACCACAGATCCTTCTTAAACTGCACAACAATCGTCTAAATATAGCTAGATTAAAATTATAATGACGTCGCCGGTACGGAAGGGACAGAAGGATTGAAGGACGGAAGGAAGGACAGAAGGAAGTCAGGAAGGAAGGAAGGAAGGACAGAAGGAAGGAAGGACGGAAGGAAGGAACGGAAGGAAGGACGGAAAGAAGGAAGGAAGGAAGGACGGACGGAAGGAAGGAAGGAAGGAAGGACGGACGGACGGAAGGAAGGTAGGACGGACGGACGGAAGGACGACACCGGTACTGAAAGGGTTAAATAAATCAAAACACATGCTGGATTTCCACCATGCGTGTAATCCATTGCAGCTTCACTTCATGCAATCATCATTTACCAACAGACAAACAACATATATTAGATAAACCTAACAACAGCCAAACTATCATTCACCGTCATTTAAGTGCTCCCAGTCTATCTTTTTCTCTCTCTGTCAATCTCCCTCAATCCGTTTTTCCCTCATCCTATGACTTACACTGCTCCAAGCTCTGTATGCCCAGACGTATTAACTCTAACGTTCCTTGAATTTGGATCTTTAACACTCTTTGGACTTTGGGGGAGACACTTGTTACAGGCACCTATGCCGTTTTGTCTCCTGCATAAACATAGAACAAAATGGTGTTTTTATTCATTCTGTCAACCATTTCAAGTTTATTTGTATCAATATGTAACAGCTGTTGGCGGAGATATTACGATATGGTCAGAACATACTTATTATATGGTCAGAACATACTTATTATATGGTCAGAAAATACTTATTATATATTATATGGTCAGAACATACTTATTATATGGTCAGAACATACTTATTATATGGTCAGAACATACTTATTATATGGTCAGAACATACTTATTATATGGTCAGAACATACTTATTATATGGTCAGAACATACTTATTATATGGTCAGAACATACTTATTACTTATTATATGGTCAGAACATACTTATTATATGGTCAGAACATACTTATTATATGGTCAGAACTTATTTATTATATGGTCAGAATATACTTATTATATGGTCAGAACATACTTATTATATGGTCAGAACATACTTATTATATGGTCAGAACATACTTATTATATGGTCAGAACATACTTATTATATATTATATGGTCAGAACATACTTATTATATGGTCAGAACATACTTATTATATGGTCAGAACATACTTATTATATGGTCAGAACATACTTATTATATGGTCAGAACATACTTATTATATGGTCAGAACATACTTATTATTATTGTTGTTGAAACTCCATTTATGTCGTCAAATAACAGAAGTATTACTGATGTGCAAAGCAAGAGACAAAAATAAGAATGACGATATATTTCTTCATGGCCCACTGTGCTCTGATGCTGTTGTCATTTGTATTATATATATATATATATATATATATATATATATATATATATATATATATATATATATATATATATATATATATATATATATATATATATATATATATATATATTGTATACTACGTTTTTTTTAACCCAGTACTAACACTGGTAACATTTGCAAGGGGAATGTGAGATCAATAATTTAGAAAACCTACTGGGATGTATTTTAGCAAGACACATATTTAACCCCTAGACTCTTAGAGGATCATGCTGCATTTGACAGTTTTCTTTTAGCTATCATTAGACGATATTATACAGCTTAGGAAGGATCTGTGGGAATTAAAAGGGTAAAGATTATCTCAATAATTCATCTGATTTCCATACACCCTTCCTAATCTGAATGAAATCGTCTAATAAGAGCCAGACACAGACAATCAATGCGTCATCGTGTCTTGAAAGGGTTAATAATATTATATACCGTATGTTTAAGGGGAGGTATTTACTTTGTTCCCTAGACCTCCATCAAGCTTAAAATTACACCCCCTTGAGTCCCTTTCAAGATAAATTTGTACATTTTTCGGTAGAAAAATGTCCCGGCCAAAGGCCGGTTCCTCTTAAATTACAGGCTCGCTATCGCTCGCCATGATAAAATCGACACCTGAATGGTACGAAAGGTCTTAATATGGGGTGAAAGTTCTTAAAATCGCTAAACTAATGGGGCAAACGTTTTATAATATCAAAAGCAATGGGGCTAAACATGAGGGAGAAAGGGGTCAAGAAAAAAATACCTCAAGTGGAGATCTCCCCTTAAGATGTTTTTCAGTACTAAAATTCAAAATGGATTCAAGGATAGACTACAGATTCCAGAAATATCTATATTGTCTTAACCCTTTGACGATCATGGCGCGTTACGACAGTGTGTTTGGCTGTTATTAGACGATTGTATTTAAAATTAGGAATGATCTGTGAGAGTTAGAGCGATAATTGAGATTATGTTTACCAGTTTACCAGGGGAGGTGTGGCGGAGTGGTCTTGCCACTGGACTGGTGATCCAATGGACCCGGGTTCGAATCCCAATATGTCAATGGGAAGATATTATTGGGATGGAATTTGTGCTTTACCTAGTATCAGTGCATTACCACAGCACACCGAAATGCCAAAAAAAATACCCCCATTGTTCCCTGATGAAAATAGCATTGTATGAATTATTATTATTCGCATATTCAAAAATATGCTACAGGGGGGCAATGCCTAGTGAGTTAATTGCTCAATAGGTGGCGTTCTGAGAGTGAGGGTCCGAGTGTGGGGGAGGGATGAGACTGTGAAGCGCAGAGGCGAGGCGGCTTCAGAGATGCAGTTGCTTCGAGCCGTGAAGCTTCGCATGTCTCACTCCCTAGACTGGAGCAAGACCTCACGGGCCTTACCGTGTTCAGAGGTAGAGTGTAAAGGCTATCACCTATGCCCGAGAGGGAGTAGTTGGAATATAGAAAAAAAAAAAAAAAGTCTGATTGCTCGAGATCTTTCGTAAACTCCATAAATTCGTCTAATGATAGCCAGAATAAACTGTTAAAATGCGTCATAGTCTTCAAAGGGTTTTAAGATGCTTCTCAGTAATACAATTCAAGTTGGTTTCAAGAAAACATTATATTGCCTGAAAATATCCAGGAAACGTTTAGGATTACGTTACTACAAAAGTGCGTCCACTTGGCCATGCCATTTTAATGGATTAATTAAGGGGAGATCTCCACTTGAGGGATTTTTTTCTTGACCCCTTTCTCCCTCATGTTTAGCCCCATTGCTGTTGATATTATAAAACGTTTGCCCCATTAGTTTAGCGATTTTAAGAACTTTCACCCCATATTAAGACCTTTCGTGCCATTCAGGTGTCGATTTTATCCTGGCGAGCGATAGCGAGCCTGCAATTTAAGAGGAATCGGCCTTCGGCCGGGACATTTTTCTACCGAAAAATGTACAAATTTATCTTGAAAGGGGGTCAAGGGGTTGTAATTTCAAGCTTGATGGAAGTCTAGGAAACACACTAAAAACCTCCCCTTAAGGGGAGATTTTCATTTATGGGGGCGTTATTTTTTAGACACCCTTCTCCTTCATGTTTAACTCCTTTAGTTTTGGGATCTTAAGGTTATTCACCCCGTTAGTTTGGCAATTGTAAGACTTTTCGTTTTTTTTTTTTTTTTTTTTGTCAAGTTTAAGACCCCTCGTGCCATTTAGGTGTCGATTATATCCTGGTGAGCGATAGTACTATCCTGTAATTTAGCAGGGAATGGTCTTCGGCTGGGACGTTTTTCTCCTCACCCCACAATTTTTTTGTTTACAAATTTATCTCGAATGGTGGTGTTGATGGTGCCAGGGGTCAGAGTATAAGGGGGTGCCAAAATATAAGGGGGTGCTAGGGTTCAGTGTGTAAGGGGGGGGGGGGTGGGGGGTATAAGTGGTCCTCCAGTAAGTGATAATAACGAGGTGTGGAGGGGGACAGACTCGGGTTATTAGTGAGGGGCTGGAGTGGCTCATTAGACCCCTTGGAGGACCACCTATCTACCCCCCCCCCCCCCCCCCCCCCACACCTCTCTTCCCCTTCCCCCTTCTCCTCTTCCCCTTCCGACTTTCGAACTTCTTTCGTTCCTTCCTTCCCCCAGTCCTTCCCTCCCTCCTGTTCCTTCCTCTCTCCACCTTCTTCCTCCCTCCTCCTCCTTCCTCCCCCCTCCCCTTCTCCACACCCCACAGATATTCTGTATGACTCTATATCATGAGTAGATTATTTAACCTTTTTTATTCCTATGTGCATGAAGGAGACAAAAACCAGGCTGCCGGTAACGAGTGTCTCCCCCAAAAGCCAAGCGAGTGACAGAACACCAAATTCAAGGGACATTGAGGTCAAAATGCCTGGAATCACGAAGTTTGAAGCAGTCTAATTCATAGGATGAAGGGAAAGTTGAGTGTTATATAATTGCTATAACAAATATTTAAGAGTTCTGTCTATCATGAGTTAGTATTTTTCAAGACAGTTATTTATTTACTGATCTATTTAATTGTATGTTATTAATGAGACCAACATGACGTCTAAACCTTGAGAACATTCCGTGTGTGTGTGTGTCATTGCTGAGGTGTCAACTTCACACCCCTCTCACTTCACACACTAACTCACTCTCTCTCTCTCTCTCTCTCTCTCTCTCTCTCTCTCTCTCTCTCTCTCTCTCTCTCTCTGCCTTCCTGCCACACGACAACCACTTGATGGATCGTACGCAGAAAAATAAATAATACACGAAAAATCATCCACCGAATCCTCGTAGGACAGTCTTCATAAATAATATGTAGACAACAATATTTGAGTCTCAGAAAAATCGTAAGAAAATTATGAACGAGCATCCAGAATTTGTGATTGATAAGTGTACGCAACAAAAATTATATGTACGTTTTCCAGAATTATCATCTAAAAACGCACACGAAAATATATACAATATCATGGGACAATCGATGTAAACAACTTTGTGAAACAATGACGCATTATTTAACCCTTTCAAGATCCGATTACACATTTATTGTTTGTTTCCTGGCTATTATTAGACGATATTACACAATTTAGGAAGGATCTGTGGGAATTATAAGGGTAAAGACTGTCTTGATTAACCCTTTCAAGCTCTATTACGTGTTTCTGTTCTATTTTCTGGCTACTATTAGACGATTTTAGTCAGATTAGTAACGGTATACGGAAGTCAAAGGGTTGATTGAGATAGTATTTACCCTTTTCATACCCACAGACCGTTCCTAAGCTGCATAAAATCGTCTAATGATAGCCAAAATAAACTGCTAAACCGCGTCAGAGCTTCAAGGGGTTAATCCTCTGACCTAAATATACCCTTCCTGATCTGAACCAAATCGTATATTGATAAAGAGAAAGCCGAAAAGAAATTCGTCATCGCATCTTGAATCTAAGGGTTAAATATTTATAGAATTTCTTGACGTCAATGAAATCATGGTATAGACTCAATTATAAATTGATTGAGATTCGTAAAGTGTGTGTGTGTGTGTGTGTGTGAGAGAGAGATAAATTTACATGTATTTACATAGATACACTGATCACACAGACCTTACGATCCCAGCGAGGTGGTCAGGACTTAATTCTAGTAGAGATATAGCTAACCCGAGAATAAGGGACAGTGGAAGGAAAGGATAGCAAGAGAGAGAGAGAGAGAGAGAGAGAGAAGGAACAAAAACAGACTATTAGGATATTCGAAAAATATCCGTCCTTATAAAAACACATGACTGTTACCCAAGACTACGAGGCATAAAGGAAAAAATTACCATCAGGAAAATGTAAAAATAATAACAGCATTAATTCAGTGAGGCCCCAATACTGACAGCGGTTGGGGTTAAAAAAAAAAAAAAAAAAACACACACACACACACACACACACACACACACACACACACACAGACACCATAGCGTCATTTAAAAGAAAGTTTGGTAAATTGATGACTGACGGGACACTGCGAGTATAAGTCTCCATCCTGTAAAATACAATTAGGTATATACAATTAAGCCCACACACACACACACACACACACACACACACACATACACACACAGACACAGACACACACACACACACACACACACACACACACACACACACACACACACACACACACACACCAAAAAAGTAAAGAAAAACAAATCATAATACAAACAAAAATAAAGGCTATATTTAACCATCACTCATTTTTGGAGGCTGTGAGGGTAGACGTGTAATTATTTAGGTCTTGACAAATGACGGTCTATCAGCCTACACACACACACACACAGCCTACCAGACAATTTTGTTGGTATACACACTTACACACATACACATATTACACAACCTACCAGCCTCTTTTTTGGTATACAAACCTACATACATACATAGGCCTATACACATGTGCGTATACATACACATACACAACATTGTATATATATATATATTTTTTTTTCTTCTATATTTCAACTACTCCCTCTCGGGCATAAGCTGCTAGCCTTTACACTCTACCGCTGAACACGGTGAGTCAAAGGAGTACAAAGGAAATCAAGCAACAACAGGTCTAGTGACCCTTCTAGGTTGCTTGTCCTCCAAAACACTGAGGATCAAGTGTCCAAACAGTGGTTTAGAGTGGGTAAGGGAACATTGGAAAGGGAACTACTGCCCTGCCACTAATGTGGCAGGACTAGGAAGTTAGTAGGGGACATATGGGTTAGTAACTGAGGGGAGGATAAAGTTATTCATTTACAAAC
>CM064513.1:3127300-3167300 GCA_032716605.1 Paralithodes platypus | reverse complement strand
AATACAATCGTCTAATCATTGCCCGAATATAATTAAGGGGAGATCTCCACTTGAGGGATTTTTTTCTGGACCCCTTTCTCCCTCATGTTTAACCCCATTGCTTTTGATATTATAAAACGTTTGCCCCATTAGTTTAGCGATTTTAAGAACTTTCACCCCATATTAAGACCATTCGTGCCATTCAGGTGTCGATTTTATCCTGGCGAGCGATAGCGAGTCTGTAATTTAAGAGGAACCGGCCTTCGGCCGGGAAATTTTTCTGCCGAAAAATGTACAAATTTATCTTGAAAGGGACTCAAGGGGGTGTAATTTTAAGCTTGATGGAGGTCTAGGGAACAAACTAAATATCTCCCCTTAAAGGATGACACACCGGTACTGAACGGGTTAACCCCTTCAGTACTGGTGACATATTGTCAATTATATTCTGGCAACTTTTAGATGGTTTACTTCAGCTTAGGAAGGATGTCTACTCGTTACAAGATTACAAGAGCCATGACTTATTAGCGCCACTGTACTGTGAAGGCCAAGGTTCAAGAGTGATATTTCAATAGGAGGTTTTGGGTCTGGGAGAAATAATACAGTTGAGCTTGTCTATCTATCTATCTATCTATCTATCTATCTATCTATCTATCTATCTATATCTATCTATCTTCTATCTATCTATCTATCTATCTATCTATCTATCTATCTATCTATCTATCTATCTATCTATCTATCTATCTATCTATCTATCTATCTATCTATCTATCTATCTATCTATCTATCTATCTATCTATCTATCTATCTATCTATCTACCTACCTATCTATATCTATCTATCTATCTATATATCCATCTATCTATCTATTTGTCTATTGCTTGAGAGTGTCCATATGAAATATCTATATTATTATGTTCCTTCCAACAACCAACTATACTCCTAAAATCGATTAATGAAATTTACAAACACATGTGGCAGTCTGTGGATTCGAACCCAGGATGCTCACACCGAAAATCAACACCTTATGCATCGCACCACGAAGACAGTTAAAGGATGGTGGACACTGCCTACGATTTATTATGCAACTTCGAATCCTGCATGTCAATCTAAGCATGTACACACATCCCAACTGCAACTCACGTAGGCTATGCATACCGAAATTTGAGAAAGGAGAAAATATGGGACTGTAATGAGAGAGAGAGAGAGAGAGTGTGTGCGTGTGTGTGATAGATAGAGAGAGAGAGAGAGAGAAAGAGAGAGAGAGAGAGAGAGAGAGAGAGAGAGAGAGAGAGAGAGAGAGAGTGACAGAATAAAATGCAATTGTAAATATCTGATTAAGTTAGTCCTCTTAAAATAAGTAAATGTACGAAACAAACACAACCAAGAGTATTAACAAATATAAGCAAAACGAAATTTACATGGACAAAAAACAATGAAAATTAAAACAAACCCCCCCCCCCCAAAAAAAAAAAAAAATGAGAGAAAACGAGGTCAAATGAGGGTACAACTAAAGAATAAGTGGGAACATGGAAGACATAAATCCTTGCGGGATGATTCAACGAGATGTCGAGAGGGGAGGGGAATTGGAGAAAGAGAGAGAGAGAGAGAGAGTGAGTGAGTTAATCTTGATGGAGGTCTAGGGAACAAACTAAACTTTCCCTTTGCCACTATTTGAAGATCATTAATGCGAATAACACACCAGTACATCATTTCATCCGATAGACATGCTATTAATTTATTTATCTTTGTTAAGATGTGACTATATTATCTCTCTATTTCTCTCTCTCTCTCTCTCTTAAACACACACACACACACACACACACACACACACACACACACACTCCCTCACTTTCATATACCGCTCTCTGCCTCACACACACACACACTTTTTTGTATTAAGGTGACAGTTACAAAGTGGTGTACAATCTATCTTATTCTAGTTACATTGTAGTTTATCTTATTGTACCAGTACCTCCCTACAATCAACCTAGTTGTTCCCCAATTCGTCCCTCCGCCACGACCATTTCAAAGTCCAAGTCTCTCACTCTTGTCCTCTGTAGCGGGGAGGACCTTGTACCCCTGAGACATAGGAGTGCAGACCTGAGAAGAGAGAAAGAGAGCCGGCATGTCATCCAAGTTATGACTTGGCTTCTATGCTGGCGCTTTTTCTCCGATATTTGTTCAGCTAATCTGGCATAGAAGACACTTGCAGAAGGTCCCATACCTCCCGACGATGAGAAGACCAGAGGAGTAAAGCTTCCTTGATCCCTGTTCAAAATTCTTTCTTCATAAGCGTGTTTTTTCTCACTTTCGTTTTCTCAAGTATGCCGCCTTGTGTCCTCGCTCACGATATGTTTGTGCTCTTGGGTTGAAGATTCTGATGTCGAAAAAAGCCCGTTGTCCCCTCGTCCAAAAACCTCGAGCACTTACGTCCACTCTTGCTTCATTTGAAGTATTTGCAGTATTGTGGGCCAAGCGCTGTCCGTCCATAGGCAGAAGTTCCGGTTCGATTCTGACATCATGGCACACCTCGTCCAGCATTTGTGCAGTGATGTCTCGTACTTCATCATGCCGGATACAGATGAATCCTCCTTTCTTACAGGTCATACAGTGGTCTGGGTTGTTTATTTCACCGCATGCACATTTCAGCGGCAGGTTCGAAACTGGCCACCCATACCTCAAGGCTACGGCATCATTGAATTCTTGTTTATTTAAGCTGAAGCCTTTCTCCTTTATTGGTAATGATGTGAGCCAATTTGAAGCCCCCGTGTCTTGTGCCATCTCAACTCTCATTTTCAGTTCTTCCCTACATCTGGTCTTAATTTGTTCTAGGCTATGTTTCTGTCTCTCTTCTCTGCTCTTTGTAATTTCCTGTCTTGCATTTCGTTGTTCCTCTTCGTCCACCTAATCATTTTCATTTTGCTCCCGTATTTTTTCTGTCAGAGACGTAGTAAGTTTAAGGGAATTTTGGTACTCATGTGGTGCCGCCTCCACTGGGTTTATGATCCCCATACCTCCGAACCTTGGCGGAAGAGCTAATAGAACTCTTAGCTCTTGCGTGACGCCTTCCATCTCTGTTAAGGCCGGTATGAATGTTCCTCTGATTGCTTCTTCCAGCGGTTGGAGCATCTGTCTAATGCCAGGCTCTGTTCTCATAAGAAAGGTCCATCTGTGCTTAACACCATATGTGAAGGCAGTATATGCAGCATGTGGTTCAGATTTCGCAATGTCTGCCAGGGTTTTCACTTCCTTTACCCACTCCGCTACCTTTTTTCGCACATAGTCTTTCTTGCATTCTTCTGTGCCTATTACTGCTCCCAAATGGCGTTGACCCTCCTTTGTAATCTTCACTCCTGTCCCATCAAAAGTCTGCACCGCTTCTTCATACTTGTTTTCTTTCACTATTAGTACAGATTTACTAGCATTCGGATGGTACCCAATGACTTCGCCTACCGATTGTACTCTCCGCCACCATTCTTTGAGATCCCCTATTTTTCCTGCACCTGTGAGGTCATCTGCATACGCCACTTGTTTCACTCGGGTTACCTCATGTTTTATTTTCTGCTGCAGAATTGATAGTGCCAGTGCGTACATTGCCATTGCCACTGGATCTCCTTGCGTTGTTCCTTCATTTGATTTGAGAATTTTCATTTCTTCCTTCTTTGTGCTTCCAACTATATACAGGTTAGCTGGCTCCTTATAAGTATTTTCTATGTACCTTGCGATGCTCGGGCATTTGATCTTGATGTTGTGAATAGCTGCCTCCCTAAGCTGCCTGGTGTTAAATGCATTTGTTGCATCCACTAGCAGTACCGCTTCACAATCTTCCTCATGATACACCTTCCCCATTGCATGTATTGCTGCTTCTCCTCCGGCTTGCTGTCCTGCACATACTTGTAAGTTGCCCACTGCTCTTTGTACATCTTTTCCAAATACGGACATGATTGCTTTTCCTATAATCCTTCTAAGAACTTCCCCAATGCCTACTGGTCTAACTCCTGGATTCTTATTTAAAGTAATCAGGTATCAGGTAAGGTATCAGGCGACATGCTGTCAGAGCTTCTATGTTCACGCATGGTGATGATGCAAGTTTCTTTGCCAGCATTGCTATTGCTTCACAAAGGTCACCCGTGGCTGAACCAAACTTGTTTTGACTTAGAAAGATCCTCCAAGTCTTAGCATCTACTCCTGATGGACCTGCTCCTCCCTGTATTTTCAGCGCCTTTCTCCATATGAGGTCTCCAGTTATATTCTCATATATCACCGGGTCTGGAGGAACATATTCCCCGCCTAGTTTGGCCTCATCACTTGCTGGTTTTGCTTCTGGGTGTTTCTCCTTCAGCTGGTCCAAGATGCGTCGATTCACTTCGTGCACCCCACTTGAGGCTTCCCCAGTGACCATTCTGACTGCCTGTGCCACTTTACCAATCCTCATGCTATTTCCCACTGATCGTGCCATATCATCTGGCTTCCTCTTTCTTCGTTGTTTTGTTTTCAGTCTTTGCTGGATTGCTCGTACTTGGCTAAGAATTTTGTCTAACTCCTCATTTTTCCACCACTCCATTCTCTGTTTCAGCGCTTTAATGTTCTCATTCAGTTTTCCCTTTGGTCTTTTTCTTTGAAGGAACAACTGAGGAATGAAAGAAGCTATCTTGATTGCCACGTGCGCCAAAGGGGCATCCTGAACATACTTTAGGATCATACGTATGAGTTCCCCCAGCATGTCTTTTGCGGCTTCAGAAATCGGTAGTTCAAACTTATTATGTTGCCATTGTATCACTTCTGTATAGATTTCATTCACTAATGTTGTGAGTCCGTCACCAGAATGTCCCATCCATTCTCCACCATTCATGTTTACGCACACACACACACACACTCCCTCACTTTCATATACCACTCTCTGCCTCACACACACACACACACTCCCTCACTTTCATATACCGCTCTCTGCCTCACACCCACACACACGCCCTCACTTTCATATACCGCTCTCTGCCTCACACTCACACACACACTCCCTCACTTTCATATACCGCTCTCTGCCTCACACTCACACACACACTCCCTCACTTTCATATACCGCTCTCTGCCTCACACACACACACACACTCCCTCACTTTCATATACCGCTCTCTGCCTCACACTCACACACACACACTCCCTCACTTTCATATACCGCTCTCTGCCTCACACTCACACACACACTCCCTCACTTTCATATACCGCTCTCTGCCTCACACTCACCCACACACACTCCCTCACTTTCATATACCGCTCTCTGCCTCACACTCACCCACACACACTCCCTCACTTTCATATACCGCTCTCTGCCTCACACTCACACACACACTCCCTCACTTTCATATACCGCTCTCTGCCTCACACACACACACACACTCCCTCACTTTCATATACCGCTCTCTGCCTCACACTCACACACACACTCCCTCACTTTCATATACCGCTCTCTGCCTCACACTCACCCACACACACTCCCTCACTTTCATATACCGCTCTCTGCCTCACACTCACCCACACACACTCCCTCACTTTCATATACCGCTCTCTGCCTCACACTCACACACACACTCCCTCACTTTCATATACCGCTCTCTGCCTCACACTCACCCACACACACTCCCTCACGCTCTCTCTTTCATATACCGCTCTCTGCCTCACACTCACCCACACACACTCCCTCACGCTCTCTCTTTCATATACCGCTCTCTGCCTCACACTCACCCACACACACTCCCTCACGCTCTCTCTTTCATATACTGCTCTCCTCCTCCCCCACCTTCCTCCCCAGCGCTAGGGATTTGATCTAGCCCTCGTCTTTTCCTCCCCCATCCCTAGCCATTTTCCTATTTTCTCTCTACTCCCTTCATTTATCCTTCCTTCCTGTCTTCTTATCTCTCTCTTTCATTCCATCTGTTTAGCCTTTCTTTCCTTCATCTCTCCCTTGTCCTCTGTTCTCTCTCCTTCCTTCCATCTCTTTATCTTCCTTTCCTATCTCCATATTTCCTTTTGTTCTCCCATTTCCTCTCTTCTCTCTCCTTCCTTCATGTTATCCTTCCTCTCCTACCTCTTTCTTTTCTTCCTCTCTCCCTCTTCCTCTGTTCTCTCTCCTTCCTTCCTTCATTGTATCCTTCCTTTCTCCCTATTCCTCTCTCCTTCCTTCATTCCTGTTATCCTCCTTCCTTACTTCCTTATTGTCTTCCTTTCTCCCTTTTCCTCTTATCTCTCTCCTTCCTTCATTCCTATTATCCTCCTTCCCTACCTTCTTTGCTTTCTCTATTACTATAGGGTACCAAGATGGCGGAGGTTGGCCGATTTCTGTTACTATAGGGTACCAAGATGGTGGAGGTTGGCCGATCTCTGTTACTATAGGGAACCAAGATGGCGGAGGTTGGCCGATCTCTGTTACTATAGGGTACCAAGATGGCTGAGGTTGGCCGATCTCCGTTACTATAGGGTACCAAGATGGCTGAGGTTGGCCGATCTCCGTTACTATAGGGTACCAAGATGGCGGAGGTTGGCCGATCTCTGTTACTATAGGGTACCAAGATGGCGGAGGTTGGCCGATCTCTGTTACTATAGGGAACCAAGATGGCGGAGGTTGGCCGATCTGTTACTATAGGGTACCAAGATGGCGGAGGTTGGCCGATCTCTGTTACTATAGGGTACCAAGATGGCGGAGGTTGGCCGATCTCCGTTACTATAGGGTACCAAGATGGCGGAGTTTGGCCGATCTCTGTTACATATAGGGTCTCTAGGCTCCACAGTTCATGTCAGAAGATAATGAGGATGCAAAGAGTTACATTTGCTCGGAGAGATCCCTTGGGGTGGAGTCGTGTAGTGAGTGCGTTTGTTTTCTTCTTTCTTTTTTTTGTCTTTGACCTCTGCTTCCACAATCCTTCTACTGTTCCCGTCTTTTGTCTTCTATTTTCCTATTTTATAATTATTATATTACTCTCGTTTAGCATCTTTCCTGTATATACTCACATTTACTAAATCTAAATATCTCACTCTCTCTCTCTCTCTCTCTCTCTCTCTCTCTCTCTCTCTCCACTGAGATACTTGGGCTGAGTGGAGGATTAGGAAGAGGAGAGGAAGGATGAGGAGGAGGAGTAGGAGAGGTTGACGAGGAGGAGGAGGACGAGAAGAAAGAAGAAGAGGAGGAGGAGGAACCTCAACTGAACTGAACTGAGGAGAAAAGGGGGAAGAGGAAGAGGGATTGACGAAGAGGAGGTGAGGAGGAGGAAGTAGATGAGAAGGGGAAGGATGAGATGGAAGAGGAAGAGGAGAAGAGGAGGGAAAGAGGGGGAGGAGGAGGAGAAGAGGAAGCAAGAGGCAGAAGAGGAAGGTCTGATGATGTGGGGAGGAAGAAGAAGAGGAGGAGGAGGTAGAGGAAGAAGAAGAGGAAGGCAGTGAATAGAGAATAAAACAGAACAGAGGAAGATAGGATATGGAGGAGGAGGAAAGGATGGGAAGAAATATGGCAGGCATAATAACAATAATAATAATAATGATACTAATGATAATAATTATACAAATACTACTACTACTAATACTAATAATAATAATAATAATAATAATAATAATAATAATAATAATGATAATTATAATATTTGTATTCATTATAATAAATAAAGTTGCAAGCAATGCTGTCCGGGGTTCAAGCTGTGTTGCGCGCATGGTAATGTGTTGGATAAAAAGGTGAACAAACATCAATGGATCTCAACCTTTTCATGCTCCCGGGGCTGCCATTTAGTGTTCAGAAATAGAATTGTCTTAATCACACAATTACCTCTCCAAAACTAGTTTTCTGCCCACAACTCGTGTAAAGATAACTGCAGAGGTTGAAGTAATTGAAACTAAAGGTTTCTAAACACCCCTGAAGGTCACAAAGGTATTAAAGTATCCCAGTAAGGACGCAATCGCGTTCTGGTACTTTATGAAGCAATACTCTAGGAATCAGGTGAAACACTTTGAAAGACGGGAAAAAATAAGGATTTTTGAGAAGATGAATTTAGAAATAAATATTAATTTTGCATATATTTTTTCAATGCAGCGACTAAGCTATTCCAACAACAACAACAACAACAACCAATGTGTATGTATTTGGTACCAAAACAGTTTGTTAGAGAGTTTTGAAATGAAGTAGTTCTAGATTGCGGGGAATATATTGTAAAATCATAGGCGTTACCAGCTGCCCTAGTACCTCGAGGAAAGAAGCGAAGAGGTAGCATAAAAGTATATGTAAAATAATACAAGGCAACATCTCTTTGTATGTATTATAGAGGAAATGTTTTTGTTTTTAAAGAATTATTAATAATTTGTATTACTCTATATTGAATTATGTCCAACTACCTTATTGCCGCCTCTCCACAACCACTCCATAGAGTTATGGCTTTATTCTTATGATGTGTGTGCATTTTGTTTTTCGTTTTGTAGTTCTCTTTGGGCTCTGTCTCGAGTTGGCCACCCCCAGCTATGGGGTATGTGCCTGAGTATATACATGCATACATATATTAATGGTGCTATATTTATTAGCAACATCGCATTTAGGATTACGGTGATCAGAAGGTTTTAGGGGTGCAAATATTGTGAGTGTCTATGACTATATGTGTATGTATGTATGTATGTATGTTTGTATGTATGTATGTTTGTATGCGAGAGAGAGAGAGAGAGAGTGTGTGTGTGTATAGTAATAGTAGGTTGGAGCTGGTAGGGTCTGGAGGTTAATAATAAGACATATGAGTGAGAGGGGGTTGGGGGTGGGGGGGGGGGGGGGGGTGAAGTGAGCCTGTGAGGGGGCATATGGGATCATGAAGAGGCAATTATGTGCGAGAGAGAGAGAGAGAGGGAGTTACACACAATTAAAACAGATACTCAGACCACACAGACCTTGCAGTCCCAACTAGGTGGTCCAGGCTTAATACTACTAGACAGGGATAGTTTATAGTGGAAGAATAGGACAGTAAAGTAGAAGGCTCTCTCCCCACCCTCCGCTCCCTCCGGCTAAAATGCCGTACCGGAAAATAGGATGAAGTATAACCGTATGGGTCAGGAAATGCCCACAAGGAAAGTTCTTATATAGTATAGGAAGACATTACTTTGAAAGGGAAATTACACATGCCTACTGAGAGAGAGAGAGAGAGAGAGAGAGTGTACGAGAGCTAGAGAGACCATAAACCGACAAGTGAAGACAAATTAGATGATACAAGGTGAAAGGGAGTGAGGGGTAAGCATAGAGAGAGAGAAAAACCACATCAAAGATTAGAATTGCCTCCTGGCCACCTCGCTGAGATCGTAAGTTCTGTGTGGCCAGTGTATATATGTAAATTTATGTAAACCTCTCTTCCCACATTCGTTCCCTAGAACTTCTCACACATATTTTTGAGTGACCTTCCAAATGAGTCATCACTGCCATTGTCAACACTTCCTTCTGAGCTTCTTCCTTAACACACACACACACTCTCTCTCTCTCTCTCCTCCTCAGAAGTTTTTGTACCCTGGTGAAATCCACTAAAACAAACATAAACATAATTTGCATGATATACTGTATATACATATAATATATATATATATATAGATATATATATATATATATATATATATATATATATATATATATATATATATATATATATATATATATATATATATATATTATATTATATATATATATATATTATATTATATATATATATAAATATTTAATCGAAATCCGTCTGCCCTAAGCATGGCAAGTTGTTTATTGGATGATTAAATACCTGTCTCCCCCCCCCCCATCAGAGTCGAGTTGGGAAGGAATAATGGTAGAAGTATCAAATTCCATCTTTTTAACTCTCGTGATGGTGTAGGTGGCTGGACCTCCTGCCTGTACGGTTGCAATCCTAGCCCTGTCAGCTATATACTGTGTATATATATATATATACATAAATGATATATTATAATTATTATACCGTAAATGTTAAGTCTATAAGAGAAATAAAGCACAATACCTAGTAAAGCACGTGGGTGTAGAAAGGAGACATAATAAGGGCCTGATTCTCCCGTAGAAGGCTAACAGGGGTACAAAAAACAGTAAGGCGCCCCTCCTCCACCCCACACGAACACTGGCAGTACTGGGAACGGCACAGTGCCACGGGTATTGTTAAGGGATGAGTGGTGTGTGAGAGAGGGGGATGAGTGGGAGGTGAGTGGAGGTAGGAAGGAAGAGGACAAATGGTGCAGATGAGGTGGGTTGTTGGAGGACCTGTCTTAACGAAAGGTCACTTGGAATGGGGTCAAGATGTGTGTGTAGGTGTGTGGGTGGGTGGGTACGGGTCAGGGGTACGCTCTGTGTGTGTCTATGTACAAAGGAGTACAAAGGAAATCAAGCAACAACAGGTCTAGTGACCCCTCTAGGCTGCTTGTCTTCCAAAACACTGAGGATAAAGTGTCCAAACAGTGGCTTAGAGTGGGTAAGGGAAAATTGGAAAGGGAACTACTGCCCTGGAACTAATGTCCGTGGCTGACACAAACACACACATACATACACACACACACACACACACAACACACCCACACTCACTCACTCTCTCTCTCTCACTGTGGTAAACCCAGGTTTACTTTAAGAGAACAATAACGACACCTCGGCCCGCTTTACTTGTGGTACCTCGCTTCTCTTCTTATTCTCTCTCTCTCTCTCTCTCTCTCTCTCTCTCTCTCTTCCTAGTCCTGCCACGTTAGTGGCAGGGCAGTAGTTCCCTTTCCAATGTTCCCTTACCCACTCTAAACCACTGTTTGGACACTTGATCCTCAGTCTTTTGGAGGACAAGCAGCCTAGAAGGGTCACTAGATCTGTTGTTGCTTGATTTCCTTTGTACTCCTTTGTACTCTCTAAAACCTTCTTTTATATCCTTTCATTCAACTTTCCTTTTCTATCGGATATGCCATCTCTACTAGAATTAAGTCCTGACCACCTCGTTTGGATCGTAAGGTGTGTGTAGCCAGTGTAGCTATGTAAATCTATGTAAACCGCTCTCTCTCTCTCCCCTTCTTCGCCTTTCATAGCCTTCTCTTTAACTTTATACCTATTCCTTTTTTTATGGTTCCTCGTTTCTCCTTCCAACTGTTTTTCGTCTTGTTTCTTCCGTTGCATTCCATTTCTTTTTGCATAGCTTTTCGTCTCTTCTTGTTTCATAGGTTTTCGTGTCTACTTTCAAATGTTGTTCAGCTTGCCTCTTTAACCCCTTCTACAGTATACCAGCGACGTCTTTGTGGTTTTATGTTGGCTAGATTTAGACGATTTTGTGCAGTTTAAGAAGGATCTGTGGTAGGAAACGGATTAAGTGAGGTAGTTAGAAGCCTGGTAATTGATGGAGGCCCTTTTTAAACTGATTACAATCGTTTACCAGTAGCCAGAATATAGTTAAAAGAACGGCGTCGGTGCAGAAGGGGTTAACTGGTTCTCGTTTTCTTCGTAGATTTTCGTCTCTTTTTCCAACTATTTTATGCCTCTTCTTTTTTAAGGGGGGTCACCGGCTTTTTTTTATCTTTCTCTCATTTTCTCTCTTTCCCTGGCTTGTATCCATTCGGCCCCATTCAGCCAACATTTTTAAGACGTTTAATTATCCCCATCCAGGTGTCGATTTCTCCCTGGCGAGCGATAGCGAGCCAGCATTGTATGGAGAAATCCGGCTTCGCCGGAGACATTTTTCTATCGAAAAATGTACAAATTTAGCTTGCTGTCAAAACAAAAATATATATATGCTGGCTTGCTACCGCTCGCCAGGAAAATATTAACACCTGGATGGGGGTAAACGTCTTAAAACAGTAGGCTGAATGGGGCCGAATGGATACAAACCAAAGAGAGAGGGAGAAAAAGAGAAAAAAGCGAGGTGGGCTCCCTTAAGGTGACATGGGCGTATTTATTTGTTCATTAACCCCTTCAGTACCGGTGACCTCCTTTTTATTATATGCTGGCAACTTTTAGACGATGATTTTATACAGGTTAGGAAGGACGTCTAGCCTACTTATTAAAAGGCTGAAGACTACCTTAATAGTTAGTTAGTTAGTTAAAATAGAACTTCAGAGGCTATCAACCCTTCTGGATTATTAAGCCAGCACACTGCAAGTCAAGTATATTTTCAGGACTGGAGCTCCTTTTCGAGAACCCCAGTCCCTTTCATGTATTCCTTTTATACCCTTTTATTACGCCTTTTATACCCTTTTATTATGCCTTTTATACCCATCATATATTACGGTGTATCATTGCGCCTTATTGTCTTATGTTATGGCTATCACTAGACGATATGATTCTGTATAGCTTTATCATAACCCCTTTTTATACCGATGATTATTGACAGTGCAGAGTATTTCAGATTATTCCAGAGTATTCCAGCGTATTCCAGAGTTTTCCAGCGTACTCCAGAGTATTCCAGCGTATTCCAGAGTATTCCAGAGTATTCCAGCGTATTCCAGAGGATTCCAGCGTATTCTAGAGTATTCCAGAGTACTCCAGCGTATTCCAGAGTATTCTAGAGTACTCCAGCGTATTCCAGAGTATTCATCTTCGGTTTTGTGATATTGTTTTTCTGACTTATTTTTTTCTTCTGTCAGATTTGTTTGTTTTTGTGTTTTGTTTGTGTATTGCTTATATCCAATTGTGTTTACCATATTTGTGACAAACGCCTAATGCTCATTGCCACCCCTTCACGGGAATTTCGGCGTCTAGCAAAAAAATAAATAAGCAAAACAAAAAACACACACAATTAGGCCTTTGTGACAGCTCGGTATCTACAGTATATACAATATACAATATAAATGCACCGATATAATCACTGTTGCTGGTCGTTTTGCACACAGTCCTTTCGCCCGCTTTCTGAATCGAGGCCTCACGTAACGTATCATAGCATGTCCTTTATGTAATCTATATCTAACTTATCCTTTCCCAAAACTAATCAATATACGTTTTCTTATGTTCTTAACCGAAAACTAACCTACCCAACTAACCTAGCTTAACCATCTTTAACCTAACGTTACGTAAACCTTAACTCAATATCTAACAAACGTACCTAACTTAACCTAACCTACCTAACGTAAACTAACCAACCAAATAGTAAACTAAGCTACCTAACCTAACCTTTACCCATAGTTAACCTTAACCTAACTGTACCCTATAGCCTATCTAACTAACCTTAACCCAACCTTTCCTTAAGGGGGATCACCGGCTTTTGTTTTTATCTTTCTCTCCTTTTCTCTCTTTCCCTGGTTTGTATCCATTCGGCCCCATTCAGCCAACTGTTTTAAAACGTGTATCCCCATCCAGATATCGATTATCGCTCGCCAGCATTGTATGGGGAAATCCGGCTTCGCCGGAGAAATTTTTCTATCGATTTTTTTTTTTTACAAATTTAGCTTGCTGTCAAAAATAAAATATATTTATGCTGGCTGCTACCGCTCGCCAGGAAAATATTGACACCTGGATGGGGGTAAACGTGTTAAAACAGTAGGATGAATGGGGCCAATTGGATACAAACCAATGAGAGAGTGAGAGAGAGAGAAAAAAAGCGAGGTGGGCTCCCTTTACCTATTTCGACATCCCCAACCCTTAAACTATCCTAACCAACTTTATTCTAGCGTAAATTAATGTACCTAACCTAAGCTTATCAACCCAACTTCTCTTAACTTCCCTTAACCAAATCAAGTCTTTAAAGATCGTTACCTACCTTAACTCAACTTAACCTAACCATGCGTAAGCCTAGCCTTAAGTTAACTGTAACTTAAACAAACCCATCCTAACACTAGTTAACCCCTTCACCACAAGGACGCGTGTTTACCTCTGATTCGGGCTAAAATTAGAAGCTTGTATGCAGTTTAAGAAGGAAACATTTTATTAAGAGGGTATATTGATGTCGTATATATCGATTGGCGTTGTAGAGATAAATTATATACTAAAGCAAATCGTCTAATGGTAACCAGAATATGATGACAATTACGTCATTTAGGTGAAGGGGTTAATAGCTGTGAGTCTATGAAGCGACTTGAGTACGATAATACCGATAACCAATAAGAAATAACTGATAAGAAAACATAAGTCTCTCCCCCCCCTCCCCCCCCCCCCCCACCATACCGGTAGAGGCAAGGAGGGGGGAGGCGTATTAATAATTACTGTACGCTATAAGTCTACCAACTATAGGACTTGCCTTGATTCGTTCTGGAGAGAGAGAGAGAGAGAGAGAGAGATGAGTAACACGGTGTTACACAAATACTCGGACCACACAGACCTTGCGGTCCCTGCTATGTGGTCTGGCCTTAATACTATTAGACAGCGACAGTTTGTAGTAAAAGAATGGGACAGCAAAGTGGATAAAGCTCTCTCCCCACCCTCCGCTAGAGAGAGAGAGAGAGAGAGAGAGTGAGTGGGAGTGGGAGTGGGAGTGAGTGATTGAGAGGGAGAGAGACCATCTTTCACAACAACTTTGTATAAATTAACTTGCTAGTTCATTCAAGCCTTACCTTCTCGTAGTTATTAATTTTCTGTTCGACTGATCTTAATCTTTTGGACATAATCTGGTTTTTCAATTATCAGTTTTACATGCCACTCCACACATCACAGCCAACCTATCACGTTCACTCATAATTACGCCTACGTCTAGGGTGTGGAAGTTTGTTGCCAAGTCAATTTGAATGGAGTCTAGCACGAGAGATTGCGACTGAAAAACGGATGTGAGGCATAATAAAATATCGTGGCCATTTTAGCAGACAATTAATCACACAGACAAAACGGCACGTCTACTTTATTATTATTGAGCTTGCACAATTAATGGCATTAACCCTATGAAGATTATGTCGCTTTTGATAAATTATTCTGGATTATTATGACAGATTATTCTAGGAGGGATATGTGGGAATAATATAGGTAAAAACTCAATTAACCCTCTCACTTCCATATAACCTTCCTAATCTGAATAAAACCGTCTAATAATAGCCAGAAAACAGAGAAGAAATGCGTAGTCGGATCTGGAAAGGGTTTTAATGATTTATATACATGAAACAAGAGTGGGTTGTGCTGCACCGGTCTATCCTCGTAATAATTGAGTGATAAATTCCACACTAAAAAATTACCAGGTTTGTCTGGTTTTCGTTATTATGGGAACGAAAACTATGAGTGAAATACATCCCACTGTTTGCCGCGGGGTCTGTGTATCGTTCCCAATCACCCAGAGGTCATACATACCTCACACACACACACACACACACACACACACACACACACACACACAACTTACAGGTACATACACAAACTTACTCACCACAGAAATAAGTTGGAGGGGAGAAACACACACACTCACACACAAACACACGCAGACAGACAGGCACACACACATACACACACACACTCTCTCTCTCTCTCTCTCGCACACACAGATACACTTACACAGGAACACATACCCATAATCCTGATGAGGTTAGACAATAATAGACTGTGGGAATGGTCTGAGACTTCCACATTCCCACTTGGCTTGGAGAGGCGCAATGTGAATATTCACCAAGGAAAATCAAGGTTATGCTATTCAATCCTGGGGAAGAAATTATAAACAGCGAACTTAAAAACTACAAGGATTTCAGTTTTTTATATAGCATCGGCATAAGATTGTTCAAACAGTGTGTTGGAGTACAGGACACATTTGGCTATATTAAAGGGGCCTTCACACATTCACTACAAACGCCACGAAAAACCAAAGGTTGAAAATCGGCGTACCTCGGGGCTGGAAAGGCTACAATTTCAGAGCGTCATGATGGTGTAACGACGGTGCCTCAACGATCGACGGACCAACGACAATGCCACGATGTAAGACAATGGCGACAATTGGTACAAAATTATAATTTAACGGTCAAAATTGGTGCACAACTCGGGACGATGGATCTATGACAACAGATGATAGCGGCATGACGAGGGACAACGGCACGACGAAGGTCGCCGTTCTGACCCACACACGACTTTTCATGGCCATCGTGATATTGTCGGTGGTTATCAGCATTGTTGTGATGCATCACATTGTATGATGATGGTGCCACGACGAAGGACGTCGCACATGACGGTGCCATGGCGGCGCCACGATGGCACACAACAATTTCCAGTGCCACAACAACATTTCCAAAATTTTTAACATGACAAAAACTTTTTCATGCCACTCCGACATGTGGGACGCTGGGAAGACAACCCAAGCCGTGTGCCGTTAGTTCACGACCAAGCTGCCGACTGCACCACGTTGGGCTAGTCATAGAACGTCGTGATCAAAATCGTGAATGTGTGAAAGTCCCTTAATGGATAGTGTCATTATTAAAATAAGAATATGGTTATTATGATCTATATCATATTTCGCTGTGAAATGTACAGTATGTCTCCAATATTTAAGATGATATAAAACAATTAGAAATAATCCAAACTATTGCTTGCAGGAATGATTCATCAACTAGATTACTATGAGCTACTAACTTCGATTACTTGTTCCATTGCCTTTTTTGTTGGAAACTCGTAAATCGTAAATTCAGCTAAATCAAGTGTTAGATTAACTAAATTAGTTGCTAGTGTGACCTAAAGGAATGTATGTAAACTGCATATAAATAATGCTCAAACTATGGCTGAATGTTTTGTTCTCACCTGTTTTTTACCTGGGGCAAACCTTCATCAATGATTTTAAATTGTTGGATGGTGGAGCATTTTTAAGAAGTGGTATATAGGTATGTAATTTGTATTGAAGGCTATTATTGTACACGGCTTGCATTCATTTTGATTTCATATAAGTATCTGTTTGGAACGATATGCAAAATCTTTTATGTTCCAAGTTCTAAATCTTAATCTTACGCGCACACACACACACACACACACACGCACGTGATCGCAATCAAATTCACTCTATTTCTCTGACACACACAACCACACACACAACCACACATTGCACACACACACTCACACTCTTTCTCCATCGCCAACCGCAGCGCCGACTGTAAAAAAATCCATAAAAAGCCCAAAAGCCGGAGAGATGAAGAATGCCCCCGCGACCAAAAATACACCCGCCCTTTTTATTATCATTCTTCGTTCGCGCGTTTTTTTTTTCCTTTTTTTCACAGGTCTCGCGTTACCTACAGAAATATAAATGGTAAAAGAGAGAGGAAGAACAGGTGGTGGGGTGGAGGGTTTAGTGTTGGGCTGTGTTAGCTTTGTTGACCCGTTGCAACTGCTGTGTGATGTATAGGCACACATAGACAATTAAGACACATACATGTATACATTCAATCACTCTCACACTCTCTCTCTCTCTCTCTCTCTTTTCCTGTGACTGAAGTATGGCCCATTGCGACTCCTGGGACACCCACACACAAATACATACACACTGACTTTCACTCAATCACTCACTCTCACTCTCTCTCTCTCTCTCTTTTCCTGTAACGGTGTGAGGTATAGCCCGTTGCGACCATTGTGACAAACACACATACCACTCATTCTCTCTCTCTCTCTCTCTCTCTCTCTCTCTCTCTCTCTCTCTCTCTCTCTCTCTCTCTCTCTTTCTCTGTCTCTCTCACTCTCACTCTCTCTCTCTCTCTTTTATTTACGTGTTGTCCGTGTGTCGTCAGTGTGAGGTACGACCGTTCTCTTGGTACGACCGACCGTGACACTTGGGTAGCGCCCCGTTTCGGCCAGCATTTGGAGGTGGAACGCTACTATGGTTTAGGAGCGGCTGGGTCGAAAAGGGCGTGTGTGTGTGTGTGTGTGTGTATGTGTGTGTGTGTGTGTGAGGGGGGGGGGGGGTGCTTTTGGAGAGAGAGGAGGAAATGGAGGAGATGTACGAGATATTTTGTAGTTTTGTCTGGCTTGCACTTAAAGAATGTAAACACTTACAGTAAATGTAATATTTAAAAGAAATAATTAACAAATCAAATATAATAATATAACACGAGTGCACATAATATAACACGAGTGCACATAATATAACACGAGTGCACATAATATAACACGAGTGCACATAATATAACACGAGTGCACATAATATAACACGAGTGCACATAATATAACACGAGTGCACATAATATAACACGATTGCACATAATATAACACGAGTGCACATAATATAACACGAGTGCACATAATATAACACGAGTGCACATAATATAACACGATTGCACATAATATAACACGAGTGCACATAATATAACACGAGTGCACATAATATAACACGAGTGCACATAATATAACACGAGTGCACATAATATAAAACGAGTGCACATAATATAACACGAGTGCACATAATATAACACGAGTGCACATAATATAACACGAGTGCACATAATATAACACGAGTGCACATAATATAAAACGAGTGCACATAATATAACACGAGTGCACATAATATAACACGAGTGCACATAATATAACACGAGTGCACATAATATAACACGAGTGCACATAATATAACACGAGTGCACATAATATAACACGAGTGCACATAATATAACACGAGTGCACATAATATAACACGAGTGCACATAATATAAAACGAGTGCACATAATATAACACGAGTGCACATAATATAACACGAGTGCACATAATATAACACGAGTGCACATAATATAACACGAGTGCACATAATATAACACGAGTGCACATAATATAACACGAGTGCACATAGACAGTGTGGTTCGATTTTTCTATTGATATTACAACGTTTGGTGGCATGGGGTGGAACAGGCTAACATCTGACTGATTAGGGTGGAAATGTTAGAAAGAGGCTTCTATTGAATACCGGTAGACAAAGAAATGGATAGCACAGGAGCGCACACGAGAGAGAGAGAGAGAGAGAGAGAGAGAGAGAGAGAGAGAGAGAGAGGTGTAAAGCAGCAGCCAAATAAAAGAGAGCGAGAGTCACCGTCAGTAAAGGGTTATGGAGGGAGAGAATGTTGGTGTGTCTCCGTCCAGCAGTCCTCCCAGACACAAGAGAGAGAGAGAGTTTTCTCCTTAATTAATAAGATTGTCGTAAGAAGCGTATAACACACATTTACAACATAATAAGGATATGCGAAATACAGTATATATATATATATTCCACAGCATGTCTGTTGCATATACATTAACACGATATAGTTATGTATATGATTGTCAATAAACATTATGAGAAAGTCTCTTACACTTTTATCTCTATATATACAGTACATTATTATTTGTTCATAAGTTTGGCAGGCACTCTATAATATTCATAAGTTTGGCAGGCACTCTATAATATTTTTGGTTGTAACGTTCTGGTATATGCAGGCAATTATTCTTGTATTACTGATAGTCTTTCAGTCCATGTTTTCTATCTTTTTTATATACGTATTTTTCTCAATTTTGGGCTTGCCGATTTTTGGCTTTTTATGACCTCTTGTTTCAAATGCTTTTATCATCTCGAAAACTGCATTTGTTTTTATATTTATCATAAGTGGAACTAAGAGCATTTGCATGAAAACTTACAATATATATGTAAAATCATGCTTTCCTACTAAAGCTGTTATTTTTTTTCTCTAACTCTCTCTCTCTCTCTCTCTCTCTCTCTCTCTCTCTCTCTCTCTCTCTCTCTCTCTCTCTCTCTCTCTCTCTCTCTCTCTTTCTCTCTCTCTCTCTCTTGTAAACAGCAATTACATGTGGCGCTGGTCAAAGTGAAAAAAAAAACAAGCTTAAGTGAGTTTTGAATACTAACTAAAGACCAGTTAATGTGTAAATTATTAACAACACTCAACGTATCAAACATCTCTCTCTCTCTCTCTCTCTCTCTCTCTCACCTTCACACACACACACACACACACAACCAGTTACAGAGAGAGAGAAATTTTCATAGACTTACATAGATACACTGGCCACGCAGATCAAACGAGAGAGAGAGAGAGAGAGAGAGAGAGAAACAAAAACGAAATAAAGAAAGAGAGAGACAAAAAGGAAAAAAGCAAGAAAGAAAGAAAGAAAGAGAGAGAGAGAGAGAGAGAGAGAGAAACATAGAGAGAGAGAGATAGAGGGGGGGGGGGGGGAGCGAGAGTTAAAGCGTGAGCGAGAGTTAGGTAATGTTGACTCCAGAGATGAATAGGGCCATAAGCATTATCAATGTTTGGCACCAATTTCCACTCTCACCTTTTGCACTTTCCGACGCCTGTTTTTCGCTACGAGTAATTGTTCAGTTGTGCAATGTATAGTATGTTCATTGTAAATTGGCCAAAAATCTTTACCTCTAACCTCAGTAACTCAAATAGGGCTAGAGCAAATGAGCTGTTAATTTCCAGCACATTCTGAAATGTGTTGTGGAGAAATATCTGGAGAAGCAACAAAAGCTGTATGTTGCCTTTATGGACTTGGAGAAGGCCTATGACAGAGTGGATAGAGAAGGTATGTGGAAAGTACTTAGAATATACGGAGTAGATGGCAAGTTGCTGAAATTAGTGAAGAGCATGTATGAGGGTGCAAAGGCGGCAGTACGTGTGGAGAATGAGCAGAGCCAGTGTTTTGATCTGAATGTTGGGTTGAAATGGGTGTGTGATGTCCCCGTGGTTGTTTACTGTGTATATGGATGGAGTCATGAAAGAAATACAAGGAAGAGCAATGGATGTTGGTGTATTGCTGATAAGGGAGGGAAATGAGTGGAAGCTACTTGTACTGCTGTTTACTGATGAAACAGTTCTGAGATGAGCGATAATGAATGGGAGTTGCAGGGTCTGGTAAATATGTTTGGAACAGTGTGCGAAGAAACGGAATCTGAAGGTAAATGCGGGGAAGAGCAAGGTTATGGTTTTCGAAAGAGGTGAAGCCACAGAGTGTGAGGTGAAGTTGAACGGTCAGACTATGGAGATTGTCAGCTCATTTAAGTATCTGGGCAGTGTGTTGAGTAAAGATGGGACTATGGATGAAGAAGTGCGGGAGAGGGTGCAACAGGGGAAGAGGGTTGTAGGAACACTGAAAGCAGTAACAAGAAATAGGGTGGTCAGTATGGAAGAGAAGAAGTCCTTGCATGACAGTGTGGTAATCCCGACACTGACTTACGGAAGCGAAGCATGGACATTGGTGGAGAAACTCAGACCAAGAGTGAGAGGGGTGGAAATTAGTTACTTGAGAAGTGCGTGCGGAGTTACATGGAGGGATAGGCAGACGAATGAGGAAGTAAGAAGGAGGTGTGGTGTGGAGGTAGATGTGCTGGAAAGTGTGATAAAGAACACCTTGAGATGGTTCGGCCATATATGGAACGTATGGGAAGCGAGGGAATGACTAAGAGGGTGTATGAGAGCGAGGTGGAAGGACAGAGAGGGAGGGGTAAACCGAAAGAGAGGTGGAAGGATGGAGTGAAGAAGTATATGGATGAAGGCGGTGCTGGTTGGGAGTAGGGACGTCGACTGACTGGGGACAGAGGTACATGGGGGCGGTTCGTTCGTGGCCACCCCTTCAGGGATCACGGCGTCAGGCAATAGATAGATAGATAGCTAGTGTCCTTCAACGGTATATGATTGTATGTGCAGAACCAACATAATATATTGTATAGTTTATTTCACGTTATCTTTATTATATATTATTCTATCCTGTTTCCCTCTTCCCCGAATTAGCATAATGCTCTTCGTTACTGCATTATCTTCGTTACCTTCATTACGTCCCCCTTCTTCGTGTTAATCTACTCTCATTACCCCTTCCTGTTCCGGTGTCGGTGTGATTAGGTATGACACTGTAAAACCCCGACTGGTCCCTAGGGAATTAAGTGGACAAGGGGAGGGGAGAGAGAAGTGCTGTGTGTGTGTGTGTGTGTGTGTGTGTGTGTGTGAGTGAGCGAGAGAGAGAGAGATATTTACATAGATCTACATATATTTATATATATACACATTGGCCACACAGGTCTTACGATCCTTGCAAGGTGGCTAGGACTTAATCCTAGTAGAGATAGCACTCTTAAGAGTAAGGGAAAGTAGAAGGAAAGAATAGCAAAGATGAAGGCTCCCTCCCCACCCTCCGGCAATTATCCGTACATAAACACAGTTAAGAATAAGAAAAACCTGGAAATCGCCTGAAGGAATTTACAGATTAGTTAGAAATGGAAAGGAGATGTCAAGCATACCTTCACCTTTCCTTTTTCCCCCTTTTGCTTTCTTCGATTGAAAACAGTGTTAATTTCTGCCAGGTTCTCTTATCAGTAATTTCTGCCAGGTTCTCTTATCAGTAATTTCTGCCAGGTTCTCTTATCAGTAATTTCTGCCAGGTTCTCTTATCAGCAATTTCTGCCAGGTTCTCTTATCAGTAATTTCTGCCAGGTTCTCTTATCAGTAATTTCTACCAGGTTCTCTTATCAGTAATCATTATCTACTCCAGAGAGAGAGATAAGTGCAGTGCTTGTAAGGGATATACACTTTATACAGTATATATATATATATATATATATATATATATATATATATATATATATATCAAGCACCGGTAATGTAATACCAGCCATTCCCACCAAGACATTACCATATACTATTACCATCACACACCTAAATAACATTATGCACCCAACACCAAGGTTTTTGTTGTGCCAGATTACGGAACAAAGTAAGTTAGGATTGAGTAACACCCAGCTCACAGAACCACGTAACTTGAGAACAACGGACCCCTCGTGTCTCTTAATTACTCTTTCTCTCTCTCTATCCATCTATCTATCTATTTATCTCTATCTATCTATCAATCTATCTGTCTATCTATACTGTATCTATCTGTCTCTCTATTTCTCTATTAATCTATCTATCCATCTATCTATCTATTTGTTCTCTCTCTCTCTCTCTCTCTCTCTCTCTCTCTCTCTCTCTCTCTCTCTCTCTCTCTCTCTCTCTCTCTCTCTCTCTCTCTCTCTTCTCACACAGTATTATTAGTGAGTGGAATAAGCTCCCTAATGAAGTTATTGACAGTGACTTAATATACACATTTAAAAAAAGGTTAGACTCATATCACAGAGAAGTTGGTCTGCAGTAGAAGCTGATCACTGACAAGAGAACTTGGCAGAAATGAACATGTTTTCAGTTGAAGAGAGCAGACAAAAAGTGAAGGTGTGCATGCCTTTCCCTTTCCATTTCTAACTATATTATAAATTCCTACAGGCTATTTCCAAGCCCTGCAAGGTCATTCACTTCTAACTGTTTCCATGTACGGCATATTGCCTGAGGGAGCAGAGGATGGGGAGAGAGCCTTCATCTTTGCTATCCTTTCCTTCCACTTTCTCTTAGGGTTGCTATCTCTACTAGGATTAAGTCCTGGCCACCTCGCAGGGATCGTAAGATCTGTGTGGCCAGTGTATCTATGTAAATTTCTCTCTCTCTCTCTCTCTCTCTCTCTCTCTCTCTCTCTCTCTCTCTCTCTCTCTCTCTCTCTCTCTCTCTCTCTCTCTCTCTCTCTTCAGTATAAGACATAGTCGAACCCATATGCCAGAGTACACTTCACGGATATTTATAATGAACCATTATCTACCGGTGACGTCCTTTTCATTATATTCTGGCAACTATTAGACGATATAATTCAGCTTAGGAAGGACCTCTACCCATTACAGACTATCTCAATTAATCCTTTTAGCGACCATAATTATACCCTTCTTAAGGGGAGGTTTTTAGTTTGGTCTCTAGATATCCATCAAGCTTAAGATTACACCCCCTTGAGCCCCGTTCAAGATAAATTTGTACATTTTTCGGTAGAAAAATTTCCCGGCTGAAAGCCGGTTCCTCTTAAATTACAGGCTCGCTATCGCTCGCCAGGATAAAATAGACACCTAAATGGCACGACAGGTTTTAAAATTGACAGAAATGGGTCGAAAGTTCTTAAAATCGTCAACATAATGGGGCAAACGTCTTAAAATTAGAAAACCAATGGGGCTAAACATTTGGGAGAAAGGAGTCGAGAAAAAAATCCCTCAAGTGGAAATCTCCCCTTAGGTTTCATATAATCGTTTAAATGTAGCTGAAAAAAGACAGACGTCATTTTTGGTAAAGAAAGGGTTAACCCTATGTGCATCTCGGGCCGAACTGCGTAGGGACTTTCAACTTGGTATGGAATTAAATGTTCCCCAAGTAAGCTTTCCCATGTCCTGTATATATACATAGATAGATAGGAAGGGTGAGTTATAAGGGGAGATTTCCACCTGGAGGATTTTTTTCTGAACCCCTTTCTCCCTCATGTTTAGCCCCATTGCTTTTGAGATTTTAAGACGTTCGCCCCATTAGTTTGGCGATTTTAAGAACTTTCACCCCATTTATGTCACTTTTAAGACCTTTCGTCCCATTTAGGTGTCGATTTTTTCCTGGCGAGCGATAGCGAGCCTGTAATTTAAGAGGAACCGGCCTTCGGCCGGGAAATTTTTCTACCGAAAAATGTACAAATTTATCTTGAAAGGGGGTCATGGGGGTGTAATTTCAAGCTTGATGGAAGTCTAGGAAACACACTAAAAACCTCCCCTTAAATTATGCACGCCGTGGCCGTGGCCTTGATAGTAGAAGTGAATGAATAACAACACCACGCCTTGATAGTAGAAGTGAATGAATAACAACACCAGACCTTGATAGTAGAAGTGAATGAATAACAACACCACGCCTTGATAGTAGAAGTGAATGAATAACAACACCAGGCCTTGATAGTAGAAGTGAATGAATAACAACACCAGGCCTTGATAGTAGAAGTGAATGAATAACAACACCAGACCTTGATAGTAGAAGTGAATGAATAACAACACCACGCCTTGATAGTAGAAGTGAATGAATAACAACACCAGGCCTTGATAGTAGAAGTGAATGAATAACAACACCAGGCCTTGATAGTAGAAGTGAATGAATAACAACACCAGGCCTTGATAGTAGAAGTGAATGAATAACAACACCAGACCTTGATAGTAAAAGTCCATTTGGTGTATAGTATGGGTGGGGGATAGATAGATATATGGGGATAGATAGATGTATAAACAGAAAAGTAGATATATGAATAGACAGACAAATAGATAGATAGATAGATAGAGATAGATAGATAGACAGAGAGAAACTTACTTCATCGTCTGCCAGCTCTAGAAGAAACGGGTACACTCAATTGTAAGCATTTATAATTGTCTTCATCAGGTACCTAATTAATACATGATAACAAATTACATAGTATAATTATACCAACTAAAAACTGTAAAATTAATATGGTGAACAGAATTGTGAGAACTGTGCGGGGAACGTAAACCCTAATTACATAACCTTGTCTAACCAAGTGTCCAAAATATGTTAAACCGCTTAAAAACAGCTTAAGGGGGGTGACCTGTTTTTGTTATTTCTGTCCTTTTCTCTCTTTCTCTGGCTTGTATCCATTCGGCCCCATTCAGCCAACTATTTTAAGACGTTTATCCCCATCTATGTGTCGATTTTTTCCTGGCGAGCGATAGCGAGCCAGCATTATATGAAGAAATCCGGCTTCGCCGGAGAAATTTTTCTATCGACAAATGTACAAATTTAGCCTGCTGTCCAACAAAAATAAAAAATGTGCTGGCTCGCTACCGCTCACCAGTAAAAAATTGACACCTGGATGGGGATAAACGTCTTAAAACAGTAGGCTGAATGGGGCCAAATGGATACAAGCCAAAGAAAGATAGAAAAGGACAGAAAAAAACAGGTCACCCCCCTTAAGCGATTTGGGGTGAGTTGAACAGCAACCCGCGGCCTACCTGTCCTCCCCCCCCACCCCTCCACCACCACCACCAAAGGCCTTACCTGTTTGGCTTTCATCTCAATGCTAATGGTGGCCGCTATGACACCTCAGGGGGGAGACAGAGAGAGAGAGAGAGATAGTTACATAGAGATACGTATATACACAGATTGTACAGGCCTTGCGCTCGCTGCTACGCTTTGTCTTGTGGTTTAGTCATTATGCTATACCGGTGTGCAATTAGTCTATTAAATATAGATCTAAAACCATGTTGGCTCTCTCTGATCAATTTGAGTTTTTGTATGCATGTGGAGAGAACAAAAGGCACAGTGCGCCCCTGTATTGAGTATTGTTCACATGTGTGGGGAGGTTCCACCCATACCGCACTTCTCGAACGAGTAGAGTCAAAAGCATTTCGCCTCATCAACTCACTTAATTTTACTAGTTCCCTACAATCTCTTTCTACACGCCGCAATGTTGCATCTCTTTTACTCTTATATCGCTATTACAACAATCAGTGTTCTTCAGAGCTCTCTCAGTCCCTTGCGGCGAGTGCGAGGCACCAGCCTTTCAATACAGTCCCACTTCTATTCTGTCCAGCTCTCCAACCCAAGAGTTGGCAAAGTTTCTCAGTCTATATTCTACTCAACAAGTGAAATCTGGAACTCTCTCCCTCAACCAATCTTTCCTTCATCCTATGACTTAAACTGCTTTAAATGTCGTGTGTCCAGGCATGTTGACCCCAACGTCCCTTGAATTTGTCTATGTGATAAGTGAATTAGGTATACTATCTGTGTCTTAGAATCATTGTTTCCTGATTATCTTCTATTATTGATGTTAAACTAATTGGGAGAGAGAGAGAGAGAGGGGGGGGGGGGATAGAGAGACTGTGCGTGCTAGTGTGTGTGTGTGTGTGTGTGTGTGTGCTGAGAAATAGGACAAACCACCCTACAAGTAAGTGTGTGGGAGAGAAGGCCTCTGTGAAAGGTGAAGAGGTGGTCCTGTCAGTTTGTGTGCCAGCGAGGTTCGATATTATACTTAAGGGAGCCCACCTCGCTTTTTTTTCTCTTTCTGTCCCTCTCTCTTTGGCTTGTAACCTCGGCCTCATTCAGCCTACTTATTTAAGACGCTTACCCCCATCCAGGTGTTAATATTTTCCTGGCGAGCGGTAGCGAGCCAGTATACAGTATATATATATTTTTTTTTTTTGAGAGCAAGATAAATTTGTACATTTTTCGATAGAAAAATTTCTCCGGCGAAACCGGATTTCTACATACAATGCTGGCTCGCTATCGCTCGCCAGGAATAAATCGACACCTGGATGGGGATAAACGTCTTAAAACAGTTGGCTGAATGGGGCCGAATGGATACAAGCCAGGGAAAGAGAGAAAAGGAGAGAAAGATAAAAAAAAAAAAAAAAAACGGTGACCCCCCCTTAATTAGTTTATAGATGCCAACACAGTCACCGGTTATTTGAGACAAGCCTAAGGGGAAGTATTGTTTTGTCTGGACCCCCTTCTCCTTCATGTTTAGCCCCACTAGTTATGATATTGTTAGACGTTCACCCAATTAGTTTGGTGATTTCATGACCTTTCGCCACATCTAGGTGTCGATTTTTGTTCCTGGCGAACCACAGCGATCCTGTTCCGAGAGAGAGAGAGCGAGAACGTGAGAGAGAGAGAGAGAGAGAGAGGGAGAGAGAGAGAAGAGGGGGGAACTATATTTAATTAATATCTGTCACATCATGTAACGCGACAGCTGCTCAAACTTTTCTTAGACGGTTTTGACGAATAAACACCCGAGTCAGTTATTAATATTTGGAAGGCTAATTAAATGTCACTTTTGTGTATATTTTTTTGCGATATTTGACTTGACCCACAATTGCATTATTCATATCTAAGAAAGCCATTTTATTAACTTTAACTAATGGCTGAAAACAAAAGAAAACAAAGACAATGAAAAACAAAATCAATGACAATGAAAACAAAACAAAATACAAATACGATGTAGAATTAAACAAAAAACAAAGACAATGACAAATAAACAAACAAAAACCAAAGACAATAAATAACAAAACAAAAACAATGACAATGAAAATGAAACAAAAACAAAGCCAATGAAAAATAAACAAACAAAAACAACGACAATGAATAACAAAGCAAAACAACAATAACAATACAAAATTAAACAAAAAACAAAGACGATGGAAAATATACACTCAAAAACAAAAGCAAAGACAATGAAATAACAAAACACAAACAATGACGATGAAAAAGGAAACAAAAACAATGACAATGAAAAATAAACAAACAAAAAATAAAGACAATTAATAGAAAAGCAAAAACCAAAAACATTGACACAAAATAAACAAAAACGAAGACAGTTAAATACAAAACAAACACAAAACAAATGCAATGCAAAATAAAACAAAAGAACAATGACAATTAATAACCCAAATATCTGTAAATTAACAAAAGTTGACCCATATTATTGGAGAAATGAATAATGGATTTGGCATTGTTATGATAATAGTTGTGGATGATTAAACGTTGGAGTGAAATGGCGTAGAGAGAGAGAGAGAGAGAGAGAGAGAGAGAGAGATAGATAGATAGATAGATAGATAGATAGATAGATAGATAGAGAGAGAGAGAATACTTCACCAATACTTCATAATTGTGCCTCCATAAATTGTCAAGAAATTCCTGGTCACGCTTGTGCAATCCATTTTATCTAGGATATCACAATAGTCCTTAATTATCGAGGCATGCATACAGTATTCTAAGTCTACTTAAAACTGTATCAAACCCAAATGTAACACAACAACTGCACTTTGGATCAAATGCTACAGAGAGTGTGCTTAAAGGTTCGATGCCACTGGAGACTTCTAGGCGTATGAAATGGTAACTTTTCTAACAATTACTGTATATTCATCTATGCCTCTATTCGGATAATATTGTTAATAGTGTCAACCAATTCCTAATAACTACAGATAGGATAACTATATATAGCTTACCCCTTGAAGGTTATGACGTGTTTTGACAATATGGTCGGAATAACATCAGACAATAATTGTATGCAGGTTAGGTAGGATCTGTGGAGATTAAGGGCAGATCTCCACTTGAGGGATTTTTTTCTTAACCCCCTTCTCCCTCATGTTTAGCCCCATTGCTTTTGATATTATGAAACGTTTGCCCCATTAGTTTAGCGATTTTAAGAACTTTCACCCCATAGTAAGACCTTTCGTGCCATTCAGGTGTCAATTTTATCCTGGCGAGCGATAGCGAGCCTGTAATTTAAGAGGAACCGGCTTTCAGCCGGGACATTTTTCTACCGAAAAATGTACAAATATATCTTGAAAGGGACTCAAGGGGGTGTAATTTTAAGCTTGACGGAAGTCTAGGAAACACACTAAAAACCTCCCCTTAAATCGATAAGAACTGTCTGAATTAACCCTCTGACTTCCACACAATCTGAATAATCTCGTCTAATAATAGCTAAAAAATGACAAATAAATGCGTATCGTGAAAGGGTTAATATACTGTTTGCTACCCATTACCTATTTAGTTTTTTCTGAACCTCCTTCTCCTTGATAATTAGTCCCATTAGCTTTGCGATTTTATGATGTTCGACCCATTAGTTTGTCAATTGTAAGACCTTTTGTGCCATATGGGTATCGATGTATTCCTGGCGAGCTTTAGCAAGCATGTAGTTTAGGAGGAACCGGCCTTCGGCCAGGACACTTTTCTAACGAAACATTTACAAATTTATCTCGATGGGAGTTCTTGGGGGCATTTTTAAAAGCTTGATGGAGTTCATGGGAGGAAGCTAAAGAATATATAATAAATAAATTAGTAAATTAATATTTTGTTTATGATGGAGACAACAGACAAAGCTGTCTGTAACAAGAGCCACCCCCCCCCCCCCACCCCCTTTATGATGGAGACAACAGACAAAGCTGTCTGTAACAAGAGCCACCCACCCCCCCCCCCCCCCACCCCCTTTATGATGGAGACAACAGACAAAGCTGTCTGTAACAAGAGCCACCCCCCCCCCCCCCCTTTATGATGGAGACAACAGACAAAGCTGTCTGTAACAAGAGCCCCCCCCCCCCCACCCCCTTTATGATGGAGACAACAGACAAAGCTGTCTGTAACAAGAGCCACCCCCCTCCCACCCCCTTTATGATGGAGACAACAGACAAAGCTGTCTGTAACAAGAGCCCCCCCCCACCCCCTTTATGATGGAGACAACAGACAAAGCTGTCTGTAACAAGAGCCACCCCCCCCACCCCCTTTATGATGGAGACAACAGACAAAGCTGTCTGTAACAAGAGCCACCCCCCCCCACCCCTTTATGATGGAGACAACAGACAAAGCTGTCTGTAACAAGAGCCACACCCCCCCCCCCCCCCCTTTATGATGGAGACAACAGACAAAGCTGTCTGTAACAAGAGCCACCCCCCTCCCACCCACTTTTCTTGTGTGTGTATTGACAATAAGTGTTGTGTGCTTGCTTAGTCTCCCCTTTAAGGGGAGGTTTTTAGTTTGGTCCCTGGATATCCTTCAAGCTTAAGATTACACCCCCTTGATCCCCTTTCAAGTTAAATTTGTAAATTTTTCGGTAGAAAAATGTCCCGGCTGAAAACCGATTCCTCTTAAATTACAGGCTCGCTATCGCTCGCCAGGATATAATCGACACCTAAATGGCACGAAAGGTCTTAAAATTGACAGAAATTGGTTGAACGTTCTTAAAATCGTCAAAATAATGGGGCAAACGTCTTAAAATTAGAAAAACAATGAGGCTAAACATGAGGGTGAAAGGAGTCAAGAAAAAATCCCTCAAGTGGAAATCTCCCCTTAACAAGTAAACGAGTAGAGGTGGTTGTTGAGCGGTTTGTTTCAGAGAGGCAATGGTTCGAACCCCCGGACGGCTAGGAAGGGGCTTGGATATTATGTAGGCTAATTCAGTGGATGTGTTTTGGTGGATGTTTCAGTGGATGTGTTTCAGTAGACGTGTTTTGGTGGATGTTTCAGTGGACGTGTTTCAGTAGACGTGTTTTGGTGGATGTTTCAGTGGATGTGTTTCAGTAGACGTGTTTTGGTGGATGTTTCAGTGGACGTGTTTCAGTAGATGTGTTTTGGTGGATGTTTCAGTGAATGTGTTTCAGTAGACGTGTTTTGGTGGATGTTTCAGTGGATGTGTTTCAGTGGACGTGTTTCAGTAGACGTGTTTTGGTGGATGTTTCAGTGGATGTGTTTCAGTAGACGTGTTTTGGTGGATGTTTCATTGGACGTGTTTCAGTGGGAGAAGAAGCAAAGTAAGTTGATGCCAGAAAACAAAAGCGGATTCCATACGTCTCGTCCTGCTTTGACACAAGTAAGTACGGTGGTGCTAATAAATCATGTCTCAGCTGTCATTACGTTTGGATCTCTCTGTGTTGTATTAATGTCTGTCAGATGTTGGTCAATATACAGGAGACGCAACAATATAGGTAGCAAATTTATAATGGTAGTTTTGGGTTCCTAACATCATATGCTTCATTTCTATATACTTTTTATCCCCGGGAAAAAAAGGAAAAAATCTCTGGATTTTTAATTTTGTTTTCTTGGGATTTTTTTTTTTTTTTTTTTTGTCATTAACCTTACCAAAAAACCTAACCTAACCTAACCTAATAGCCCCCAAATACATTTAGGTTAGGTTAGGTTAGGTTTTTTGGTTAGGTTAATGAAAAAAAACAAAAAAATCCCAAGAAAAAACAAATGAATAAACCCATTTTTTGTTTTTCCCGGGGATAAAAAGTATATAGAAATGAAGCATATGATGATAGGAACCCAAAACTATCATTAGAAATGTGTTCCCTATATTGTTGCGTCTCCTGTATATTTACCCAGATGTTGAATAGGGTGGGTAAGTGTAGGACACTGTTTGTATACCTCACTGTGTGTGTGTGTGTGTGTGTGTGTGTGGTGATTGTTGATACTGCACTGTGCCTTTACCTTCTTTTAAATTATATTCTAGCTATACTTTGACGATTTTGTGCAGCTTAAGAAGAGTCTGTCGTAGTAAAATTGGTTAAGTGAGATAGTTCGAAGCCTTTTAATTACTGGAGGCACTTTTTAAACTTAATAAAATCGTCTAATGGTAGCCAGAATTATTTTTTAAAGGACGGCTCCGGTACAGAATGGGTTAACATATATACAGTATATATATAAATATATATATATATATATATATATATATATATATATATATAAAAATATAATATATATATATATATATATATATATATATATATATATATATATATACAGTATATATATACAGTATATACAGTATATATATTTGTTTTCCAGATAGGCTATATGAATTTGCAGTTATTCCATTCATTATGCCAGACTAACCCTACAACAATATCCTATAACACACTTACTGTTACCCACAGTAAACAATAAATAAATATATAAATACAGGAATAAATCTATACAAAACAAAACCTATATGAACGTTTTTAGCTGGTCAACCCCTGAATTAAAACAACAACAATGGAAATAGCCCTCCACAATACAGGCATATCAAACGTGCCACAACAACAGCTGTATGGCCAGACAATATAAAATATCAAGGAATTTGGGGTGGAGGGGTTTGCACCTGGAGCGAAATTTATGTACAAAACTAAAAGGGTGGTGGGGTTGGCGTCGAGGGTGTTGGGAGCAGCTGAATGCAAATTGTTTAATTCGACGCCGTTGCATATTCATAACATTCACCTCCACTCTCCAGATCTGCAGTTATTTTACTGCAACCCAGTTCTCATCATTCGCAAGGGACTGGAGTTCTCGAAAAATCCTGACAGGCTTTTCACAATACGTAGACAGAGGTCTTTTTAAAATTCTTGACTAAAGCATGGTTCACACATTCACGAGTGTGAGGCCGAGTTACCACGAGTGTTAACTCGTGGTAACTCGGGAAAAAATTAGCCTGAGTGAGCAAACTTCACAAGTTAACACGAGACACCACGAGTGCAATAGAGTCCACCAAGAGTCACAACGAGTCACCACGCCGCGAGTGACCTGCGAGTGGTTAAAAATGTAAATTTTAACGGTCATTTTCGGATTAGGAGTAGATATGAGTCACCACGAGTAAGACATGAGTCACTACGAGTTACTACAAGTACGACACGAGTTACTACGAGTATGGCACGAGTCACTGAGAGTTGTAACATTGCGTTGAGAATATGCCGGGAATGCCTCCCATTGTCTATCTATCTAACTATTGCCTGACGCCGTGATCCCGAAGGGGGGGCCACGAACGAAACGCCCCCATGCACCTTTGACCCCCAGTCAGTCGACGCCCCTCCTCCCAACCAGCACCGCCTTCATCCATATACTTCTTCACTCCATCCTTCAACCTCTCTTTCAGTTTACCTCTCCCTCTCTGTCCTTCCACCTCGCTCTCGTACACCCTCTTAGTCATTCTCTCGCTTCCCATACGTTCCATATTGTGCCCATGGCATATATATGAGGTGTCCGATGCCCTCCCGTGCCACACCTACAGTCATGTTATTTGGTCTCCATATAATCTGTGAATAATTTCTTATATGATGGGATTGAAGAAAACTTTCCAACAACTCATAATCAGCAAAAATGACACAAATGTCAATTAAAAACATGTTAAAATATTTCCCCCATAATTTTTTTAAGACACACTTTCAAGGCGAAAATATACCATTCACAAAAAAAAATAATAAATAAAAATAAAAAAATAAAAAATGAATAAATAAAAGTCGAATCTTCTGACATCGGAGGCTCACACCAAATAGCTGAGCGTCTTTCTGGAAAAGATAAGGGAAAATCATTAGTTGACTCTTTATTTCTTTTTTTCTTCATGTGCTTGAAGGATATTATGTTTTTCAATTCCATCGCATTAGAAATGATTCATCGATTACAAAAAGACCAAATATGACATAGTTACATAAATGTATAAGAGAGATAGATAGATGCATTAGATAGATAGACAGACAGACATTTGATGCATAAATAACCTATCGAGACCTGACTATAAATTATTTATATTGGTATATTTGTATATATTGTATATATATATATTGAGTTTTATGATTTATCATTGTATTATATATATTTATATATCCACTCCTTCGGGGATCGCGGCGTCAGGCAATAGATAGATAGATAGATAGATAGATTTGTTCATATGTTATTATTTTGTTATTTCTAATTTATTTTCTATGATTCTTGTATCATTTCTCAAGTAATATTTTAGTTAGGTATGATCTTTGACATTTTAATATAAGTTTATGTAATTGCGAGTTGCCGCGAGTGTTCATGAGTCATTTACGAGTAGTTACGAGTCATGTATTCTCGAGTTACAGAGAGTTATCGGACTCGCCGTCCAAATTTCGTGCAGGGGTGAAGTTGTTTGACTGCGACTGGCCGCGAGTCAAACACGAGTCGACAGAGTTACTACGAGTCATCGATTTTGACCGCGAGTAGGTGCGCAATTTTGCCCCACTCGTGGTGACTCTACCTCACACTCTTGCATGTGTAAACTAGGCTTTACAGTGTGCTGGCTTAATAATCCAGAAGGGTTGATAGCCTCTGAAGTTTTTTTTTTTTTTTTTTTTTTTACTAACTAACTAATCATCTTTCATACACTTGAAGGCATAAATTATGGCTATAACTTGTCGAAGCTATTCCGAAATGAGGTGATTTTGTATTTTTTTTTCATTAAGGGGAGATTGGCGTATTTATTTGATCATTTATGTATCTTATTTATTATTTAATTAGTTTCTTCCCTAGACCTCCATCAAGCTTTAAAAAAAAAACATCCATTAGATCCCCCTTCTAGATTAATTTGTACATTTTTCGGTAGGCCGGTTCTTCCAAAATTACAGGCTCACTATCGTTCGCCAGGAAAAAAATCGACACCTAAATAGAACCAAAGGTCTTAATATTGACGAAGAAATGGGGCGAAAGGTCTTAAAATCGACAAACTAATGGGTCGAACGTCATAAAATCTGAAAACTAATGGGGCTAAACACGAGGGAGAAGGGGGCCAGAAAGAAACCCCAGCCCATCTCTCCTTAATTCTTAATCTAATTTACTACAACCCAGTTCTGGACATTCGTGGCTATAACTTGTCGAAGCTATCCCGAACGGAGTTGATTTTTTGTTTTCATTAATTCTTTAAGGGAAGATGGGCCAGTTTTTCAGAACTTGACCTTAAGGGGGTAGTGCTTGGTTTTTGGTCTATATATTTATGTATTTATATATTTTGAGTGTCCCCGCTAGACCTCCATCAAGCTTAAAATTACACCCCCTTATACTCCCTTTCAAGATAAATTTGTACATTTTTCGATAGAAAAATGTGTTAGAGAAACCTTTAGTTTAATTACTTCAATATGGAACCAATGGAACGTATGGAAAGCGAGAGAATGACTAAGAGGGTGTATGAGAGCGAGGTGGAGGGACAGAGGGGGAGAGGTAGACCGAATATGAGGTGGAAGGATGGAGTGAGGAAGTACATGAACGAAGGTGGTGCTGGTTGGGGGGAGGGGCGTCGACTGACTGGGGACAGAGGTGCATGGGGGCGGTTCGTTCGTGGCCACCCCTTCGGGGATCACGGCGTCAGGCAATAGATAGATAGATAGACTTCAATATCTGCAGTTGTTTTTTAGCAAGCTGTGGGCAGAACACTAATTATGGAGAGTTAATTATGAGATTAATATCATCATATTTCTGAATACTAAATGGCAATCTCCCAGTTCATGAATGGGTTAAGGGGAGATGGTTCACTTTTTGGGCGGTTTTTGCATATATTCATTATGTTTCTAGTTTCCTCCCTAGACCTCCATCAAATTAAAAAACAAACATCCATTAGATCCCCCTTCTAGATTAATTTGTAAATTTTTCGGTAGAAAAATTTCCCGGCCGAAGGCCGGTTCTTCCAACATTGCAGGCTCACTATCGTTCGCCAGGGAAAAAATCGACACCTAAATAGCACGAAAGGTCTAAATATTGACGAAGAAATTGGGCGAAAGGTCTTAAAATCGACTAACTAATGGGACAAACATCTTAACATCTGAAAACTAATGGGGCTAAACATGAGGGAGAAAGTGGTCCAGAAAAGCGGCCCATCCCCCCTTAAATAAATAAATGCAAAAGTAAAGAAAAGCCTGTCGAAGGATAACATTTCGCGCCCTGTTAACCCCTTCTGGTGCCGATGCCGTCCTTTTAACTTTATGCTAGCTACTAGTAGACGATTTTATTCAGTTTAAAAGGGGCCTCCAGCAATAAACAGGCTTCAAACTATCCCACTTAACCCTTTCACTACCACAGATCCTTCGTAAACAGCACAAAATCCTCTAAATATAGCTAGAATAACATTAAAAAGACGTCGCCGGTACAGAAGGGGTGAAGGTGACAAGCGTGTAATGTTATGAAGCAAAAATAGACAAATAAAATATAACCTGTGGGTGGGCAGTACAATGAAATATAATATTGTTTTACGACACCGGAAACTTGCTAGACGAGCGATCCTTTAGTAAGAGAGAACGGACATCTTTCTCCTTGGCCGCCATTTTGGTACCCTTAACCCTTGCAGTACCGTTGGCGTCCTTTTCATACCATTCTGGTAACTATTGACGATTATATTCAGTTTAGGAAGGGCCTTTAGCAATAAGTTTCTTTTAACTTCCATAGATCTTTCTAAAGCTGCATAGAATCGTTTACATATAGCTAAAACAAGACAAAACAGACATCACCGGTACTGAAGGGGTACACTCGAAAATATTACTGGTATGAAAAGGTGATTAAGGTGTCCATAATGAGTTGTCTACGTAGGGTACGTAGTACTCGTCTTGCAACACAATCCCACCCCTACTCTGTGCAACTCTCCAACTCAGAGTGAAACGATACTCTCACTCCTATTCAACAGCTGAGCTCTGGAACTCTCTCCCAGAATAAGTCTTTCCCTCTTCCTATGACTTAAATTGCTTCAAACTCCGTGTGTCCGGGCATTTTGGCTCGAACGTCCCTTGATTTTGGCCCTGTCACTCTTTCAACTCTGGGGGAGGCACTCGCTACAGGCAGTTCTGCCATTTGCCTCCCTCACTCACATAGAAAAAAAAATAGGGTTAACATATTTGTGAGTGAAGAGTGGGTAGCGGCACCAAGATGGCGGAGGTTGGCCGATCTCTACTACGCTTGGATCCCTTGGCCAGACCCCACACACACCACATTTTACATAATACAAGGTCGGATTTCACTGTTAGTTAATGAAGTTGACGGCGGCAAAGGATATTATATACCTGTATGCCTGCACGAGAATATATATATATATTTGTTTATATAATTATTTTGCTATGCTTTTAAAATGTGAGTATGAAGCGTGACATATTCGTTATTACCCGACTGGACCATATCACAGTTGGGTGTACAGGGGTTACTCTACTGGACCATATCACAGTTGGGTGTACAGGGGTTACTCTACTGGACCATATCACAGTTGGGTGTACAGGGGTTACTCTACTGGACCATATCACAGTTGTGTGTACAGGGGTTACTCTACTGGACCATATCACAGTTGGGTGTACAGGGGTTACTCTACTGGACCATATCACAGTTGGGTGTACAGGGGTTACTCTACTGGACCATATCACAGTTGGGTGTACAGGGGTTACTCTACTGGACCATATCACAGTTGGGTGTACAGAGGTTACTCTACTGGACCATATCACAGTTGGGTGTACAGGGGTTACTCTACTGGACCATATCACAGTTGGGTGTACAGGGGTTACTCTACTGGACCATATCACAGTTGGGTGTACAGGGGTTACTCTACTGGACCATATCACAGTTGGGTGTACAGGGGTTACTCTACTGGACCATATCACAGTTGGGTGTACAGGGGTTACTCTACTGGACCATATCACAGTTGGGTGTACAGGGGTTACTCTACTGGACCATATCACAGTTGGGTGTACAGGGGTTACTCTACTGGACCATATCACAGTTGGGTGTACAGGGGTTACTCTACTGGACCATATCACAGTTGGGTGTACAGGGGTTACTCTGATGTTATTTTGGTTTGTGTTGGAAAAATATGCATGGGTTCTTTTGAGGTTTTATATATATATATATATATATATATATATATATATATACTGAGTTAGATTTTCTTGTCCACCAATAATTAAAACTTTATAGTGTAGCATTCGTAGTGTAACTTATTTGATGTAGGTGTACCAATAGAATAAAACAAAAGAGGGGTATATCAAAATAATTGGCTATATCGAAAGTTATTTACCCTTCTAATCTTTTGGGACTTTTTATTTTATTTTTGTATTTATTTATTTATTATTTTTTTTTGTCTTCCCTAGACCTAAATCAAGCTTTAAAAATACCATCAAGAACCCTCTTCCAGATAACTTTGTACATATTTCGGTATAATGTCCCGGCTTCCTGATAAATTGAAGGCTCGCTTTCGCTCGCCAGGAAAAAATCGATTCCTAAATAACACGAAGGTCTTACAATTTGACAAAAAAAAAAAAAAAAATGGAGCAAAAGTTCTTACATTAGCCAAGCTAATGGGGCTACGCATGAGGGAGAAGGGGGTCCAGATAAAAGCATCCCATTACATACAAAGGGTTCTTGTGGACACTTTAAATACCCTTTACATACCCGTATATTTTAAAAAGTGCTTCCTATAACTTGAAAATATGAAAGGATACCATTTTCTGAGAGAGTATGAAACGATCCCATTTTCTGTGGGAATATGAAAGGATCCCATGTTCTGTGGGACTATGAAAGGACCCCATTTTCTGTTTAGGGTTCATGTATTCGAAATTTTTAGTAGAAGTAAAATGTTGTTTAAAACATGTCAAGCTTACAATTTCAGTATATGCATTTTCAGCGTACTCAGAATAATAAAAATATACTGTATATGCGCATTCATTAAATATGAGAGAGGGGGGGGGGAGGGGGAGCTAGAGCTAGACAGACAGATAGATATATAGATAGCTAGATAGAAAGAGAAGACAATATATATTGTATATACTATATATGAGAGCGAGATGGGGGGGGGGGAATGAAAGCTAGAAGGAGAAATTAACCAGGGAAAAAAAAAGAACTAGAGAGAGAGAGACAGAGAAGAAGAAGAAGAGGAAGAGGAGAAGGTAGGGAGAGAGAACTAATAAGAGAACTAAAAAGAGAGTTACTTCCCCAGCTGTGCCTTGTCCACCACCAGCAGCCATGAAGCGGGGAATGTAACCACACTCTCGGGAAATTATAGTAGGCTTATTATTATACAAACCCCTGCTGCCTCCCTCAACCCCCTGACCCACGGAAACCCTTTTGCCCACCCTCCGACCCTCTGAAACCCCCCTGCCCACCTTCCGACCCCCGGAAACTCCCCTGCCCACCCTCTGAAACCCCCCAGGGCCCCAGCCCACCCTCCGACACGCTGAAGCCCCCCTGCCCACCTTACAATCCTATGAAATCCCCTTGCCCACCCTCCGACCCTCTGAAACCCCCCATACCCACCTACTGAAGCCCCCTGACCACCCTCTGAAACCCCCTGACCACCCTCTGAAGCCCCCCCCCCCCCCACCCTCTGAAACCCCCCTGACCACCCTCTGAAACCCCCTGCCCACCCTCTGAAACCCCCTGCCCACCCTCTGAAACCCCCTGACCACCCTCTGAAACCCCCTGCCCACCCTCTGAAACCCCCTGCCCACCTTCTGAAATCCCTTTAGCCACCCTCCAACTCTCTGAAACCCAAACCACGTGACCACCTAAAATCCCCCCCCCCCCCCCCCCCCTTCTCCCCCAACCCCCTACCCCCAAATCCCCCAACCCCAGAAGATAATGTTGGTTTGGTTGTTGCTGTCTTTATTTTATTTTATCTTTATATATTTCCTTGTTTTGATGGATTCCTGTGATTTGGGTTATTTTTGTTTTTAACCCGTTCAGTACCAGTTCCGTCCCTTTCATTGTATGCTGGCTACTAACAGACGATTATATTCGGTTGAAGAAGGGCTCCAGCAATTAACAGGATTTGAACTATCTTTTTTCAACCACGGATCCTTTTAAAGCTGTAAAAAATCGTCTAAATATATCAAGAATAAGATAAAAAAAAAAGACGTCACCGGTACAGAAGGGGTTAAAGTATACAAGACATCCCAAACCCCTTCACATCTAACCCCCTAAAAGAGATAATGTTATTTTTGTTTTCTGTACTTTTGGGTGTGGATTTTGTGACTGTTGCTGTTCTTTTGTTATTGTTATTTGGGCTGTTTTAGTTGCATGTCCGGG
>CM064513.1:3077563-3127200 GCA_032716605.1 Paralithodes platypus | reverse complement strand
ACAAACACCCTCCCCCCCCACCCACACAAACACCCTCCTCCCCCACCCACCCCCCCTGCACCCACCCCCCCACCACTACCCCTCCCTCCACACACACACCCGCACAACACACCCACCCCACTCCCCCCCCCACACAACACACCCACACTCACCACCACCCCCCAACCCACACTCACACCACCACCCAACGTACCCTCACACCCACCCCACATAACACCTCCCCTCCCCCCACACACGCCATCACCATCCACACCCTAATACCCTCTCCTCCTCCCCCACACACACACTACACCCTCCCCTCCCTACCCACCACACACCACCCACTAAACCCTCCTCCTCCCACACACACACACCACCACAAACCCTCCACCACCCTCACCCTAACACCCCACACATTACCTCTAGCCACGCAAAATAATATTTACACAGCAAGGTACATACCGATACCCCAACCCAAGAACACAGAGTAACAAAAAATAAATACAATTGTTGGAGGATAAAAGTAGAAAATAGAATACGAAAACAACACCAGTAGGAACGTAAAATACCATGTTGAAGATAACAACATCAATAAATGGTAATACACATTTTACACATAATAATAATAAATAAATAAATAAATAAAAAGTCAGTAGCCAGACCCAACTTTCTCAAACACAACAGCACACCCACAATACAACCACTCCACTGATCCAACATACACAATTAGACCCACCACAACCTCCTCTGTACTACAAAACACCACCACCCACACCTTAAGTCAATCATATTTACACAGTATAATAATAAATACATCAATAAATAAACACGATTAAAGTAAGGAAAATATATTACAAAATCTAGGGTAAGCACGAGAAAGGGTAAAGGTATCTGAGGAAAGGTAGGGATAGTTAGAGCAAGTCAGGGAAGTACCAGGGGAGGTAAAGGAAAGTTAGGATAAGGTAAGAAAGAATAGAGGTAACAAGTTAGCGGTATGGTAGGGATAGTTAAGTCAAGGTAGTTAAGAGTGAGTTAGGGAATACAAAGGACTTACAAACTGTAACAGACCTATTGCATGGTCCTTTCGGGGCAGGGACGTGATAGGGGTGGTAAGGAAGGTGGGGTAAGGTAGGAATAGGAAAGGGAAGTTAGGGTAAAACTCAAGGAAAATTAGGGTAAGTTAGGGAAAGAGATATGGGAGACTAAGGGACAGGTTAGAGAAAATTTAGGATAAAATAGGAAAAAGTATGGATAAAAAAATGAAGTTAGGGTAAGACTCAGGGAAAATTAAGGTAAGTTAGGGAAGAGTTAAGGGAGACAAAGGGAAAGGTTAGGGTGAGGTAGGGACATGACGAAAGAGGTTAGGGTGATTTAGGAAAAACATAGGAAGTTTAGGTGAAGTAAAAGAAGAATTAGCAGACTGGTATATATACAGTATATAGATAGATAGATGTATAAGATAGACAGAAAGCGGAGGAGAGAGTGTTTCTTTTTTTTGGAGAGAGAGAGAGTAATGAGAGAGAGAGAGAGAGATGGAGAGTTCTGAGAGGAGAGAGAGTGACAGTATAGTTCGGTTCCTTGTTAGCACTGTAGAACTTTTTCCCCGACCATTAGTAGATAGATAGATAGATAAATAGATAGATAGGTAGGTAGATAGATACATAGATAGACAGATATAGAGAACAAAAATAAATAGATAGATAGTTATAGATAAAGACAGATAATTACAAAGAAATACATACACACAGTACATACATACATACATACAGTAAATACATACACACAGTACATACATACACACAGTACATACACACATACAGTAAATACATACACACAGTACATACATACACACATACATACAGTAAATACATACACACAGTACATACATACATACATACAGTAAATACATACACACAGTACATACATACATACAGTACATACATACACACAGTACATACATACATACATACAGTAAATACATACACACAGTACATACATACATACATACAGTAAATACATACACACAGTACATACATACATACATACAGTAAATACATACACACAGTACAGTACATTACATATATACACTACAGTAAATACATCACACAGTACATACATACATGACATACAGTAACATACTAACACACAGTAATCATACATACATACATAACCAGTACAAGTAATACATGACACCCGTACAGTACATACATACATTACTAGTAAATCATACACACAGACTCCATACCATACATACAGTAAATACATACGCACAGTACATACATACATACACACAGTACATACATACATACATACATACAGTAAATACATACACACAGTACATACATACATACATACAGTAAATACATACACACAGTACATACATACATACAGTAAATACATACACACAGTACATACATACATACAGTACATACATACACACAGTACATACATACATACATACAGTACATACATACACACAGTACATACATACATACATACATACAGTAAATACATACACACAGTACATACATACATACATACAGTAAATACATACATACAGTACATTAACATACATACATACATACAGTAAATACATACACCATAACGTACATACATACATACTAAGTACATACAGACACACAGTACATACATAACCTACATACAACAGTAAATACATACACAGACAGTACATACATAATAGACAGACCCACAGCTAACTACATACACATACAGTAAATACACCGTACATAACAGTACATACATCCACACAAGTTTTAAAAAAATACATACCACAGTACAGTAACATACCATAAATGCATACACACCGTACATACATACATACAGTAATATCATACACACAGTACATAAACATACATACAGTAAATACATACAACGACAGTGACTACATACATACATACTAGTAAATACATACCACCAGTACATACATCCAGTACAGTAAATACATAACACACAGTAACATACATACATACAGTAAATCATACCCCAGTACATAAACATAACATACACGTAACAGACATACACACGTACATACATACATACCGAAATACATACACAGGACATACATACATACAGTACAGTAAATACATACACACAGTACATACATACATACAGTAAATACATACACACAGTACATACATACATACAGTACAGTAAATACATACACACAGTACATACATACATACAGTAAATACATACACACAGTACATACATACATACAGTACAGTAAATACATAGCCGTACATACATACCATACAGACATAAATACATACACACATTCCATACTACATACGTACAGTTAAATACATAACACGAGTTACATACATACATACAGTAAATACAATACACCCACAGTACAATACATACAATTACAGTACAGTAAATACATACACACCAGTACTACATACATACATAAGTAAAAACTACATACAAACACAGTACATACTACAATATACGTACAGTAAATACATACACACAGTATACATACATACATACAGTAAATACATACACACAGTACATACATAACATGTAACAAGTACAGAAAATACATACACACAGTACATACATACCACCCAGTACATACATACACACAGTACATCATACATACCGTAAAGTAAATACATACACACCCCCCAGTACAGACATACATACAACAGTAACTACATCCAAACTATACATACATACACACAGTACCATTACAGAATACATACAATAAATACATACACACAGTACATACATACATACAGTAAATACATACACACAGTACATACATACAGTACCAGGAATTCCCCCCCACCCCTCAATACATACCACAGTACATACATACATACAGTGACATAAATACACAACAGTACATACTACATACAGTACGTAACTCCATACAGACCGTAACAGACATACATACACACAGTAAATACATACACACAGTACATACATACATACATACAGTACAGTAAATACATAACACCAGTACAATACTACATACCATAAGTAAATACCTACACAAAGTAATACTACATACATACCGTAAATACATACCACGTACATACATACACACAGACGAATAACATACATAATACCTGACAGTAAAACTACATACACACAGTACCTACATCATATTTACAGTAAACAGTAAAATACATACACACAGTACATACCTAACACACAGTACCATACATAAAACGGTACATACATACAGTACATACAGGAAACTACACACCGTACATATTTACATACATACACGTAACATACATTCACACACAGTACATACATACCCCAGGACATACACTACTCAGTAATACTACACACAGTACATACATACATACAGTACAGTAAATACATACCACACAGCTACCATACAATAAACACAGTACATACATACTATACATACAGTAATACATACATACCAGTGACTTATTTACATACATAAATACAGTACAATACATACACACAGTAACATACATAACACACGTCAGTAGAATCATACATACATACAGATAACTACATACACACATCCATACATCCATACCAGTGCAGTAAATAACCATACGATACAACACAGTACATAATTACATACAATATAGGTAAATCCGTACACACAGTACGATAATACATACATACAGTAACATACATACACAGATACATAACATACATACACCCAGTACATACATACACACAGTAATACATACCTCACCACCCCGTACATACATACATACATACAGTAAATACATACACACAGTAATACATACACACAGTACATCATACATACTAATACAGTAAATAAATACACCAACACACGTACATACATACATACATACAGTAAAAATTACATTACACACAGTACATACATAACATACAGTAAATACATACAAACAGTACATACATACATACAGTACCAGTAATTACATACAACAGGACATACATAAAAAAACCCATTTTTAAAAACACCCCACCCACAAAACAAGGTTTTCAAAAATACATACCACACAGTACCATACAACCTAATCAGCTACAGTAAATACATTACACCCGTACATTAACATACCTACATACCAGTAAATACATACACACAGTACATACATACATACAGTACAGTAAATACATACACACAGTACATACATACATACATACAGTAAATACATACACACAGTACATACATACATACATACATACAGTAAATACATACACACAGTACATACATACACACAGTACATACATACATATCCATACGTAATATACACTACACCAACAGTAACATACATAATACAGTACAGTAAATAACCATACATACACACAGACAGTACCAGGACATACATACAGTAATAAATACGTACACCACAGTACACTACCCTACATACAATACAGTTAAAATTACAATACAACGTACAGTACATACATACACACAGTACATACATACATACACACAGTACAAATACAACACACAGTGACATACATACCTACACCCAGTAACAGATACGATCACACAAGTAACATACATACATACATACAGTAAATACATACACACACAGTAAATACATACATACAGTACATACATACAGACTACATAACACCATACTACATTACATACATACAGTATACTACAGACACACAGTACATAACATATCATACACAGCAGGACATACAAAATAAACAGTACATCATTACAGTACAGTAAATACATACTAATAAAACACAGTACATACATTACAGACAGTACAAAGTACATTACATACCTACATACAGTACCACACAGTAAATACTATACAACAGTACATTACCTACAACAGTACATGCATACACACAGTACATACATACACACATACATACATACATACATACATACATAACAGTACATACATAACAGTACATACATAACAGTACATACATACATAACAGTACATACATACATAACAGTACATACATAACAGTACATACATACATACATAACAGTACATACATAACAGTACATACATACATATGTCAACGACATAAACACAGAAATTACACATTAAACACAGAATAAATACCATAAACCAGTACATAATCATACACACAATACAACATACACACAGTACAGCTACAGACAGTACAATACATACATACAGTACATACAGCCTAACATACAGTACATACAGCCTAACATACAGTACATACAGCCTAACATACAGTACATACATGCACACAGTACATACATACATACATACAGTAAATACATACACACAGTACATACACTACATACAGTACAGTAAATACATACACACAAGTACATACATACATACACACAGTACATACATACATACAGTACATACATAACAGTACAGTAAATACATACATACACACAGTACATTATACATGACATTACATACATACACAGTAACCAATACATACAAACAGTACTACCTAACTACACAACATACGATACATACACACAGTACCTACATACATACAGTACATAACATACATACAGTACATTACCAACCAAAAATACAGTTACAGTAAATACATCACATACAGTACATACAGATACACAAAGTACATACATAAACACAGTACATACATCCATACCCCCACAGTCATCCATACTACACACGTAACATACGATAATTACAGTACAGTAAATACATACATACAGTACATACATTACACACAGTACATACAGACATGACACTACATACTCCATACATACAGTCCCCCCTACATACATACAGTACATACAGACATACAGTACATAACATACACAAGTACAGTACATACAGCCAGTACAGTAAATACATACTCATACAGTACATAACATCACACCCAGTACAGTACATACATACAGTACATTCCATACCACACAGTACAATGCATTACATGACAGTACATATAAACATACAATACATACATACATACAGTAACATACAGTACAGTACAGTAAATACATACATACAGTACATACATACAAACACAGTACAATACATACATACAGTACATACATACATACGAGCTACCAGACCATGCACACCAGTACATGCATACATACATACAGATATACACACACACAGTACATACATGCATACAAATATACAGATATACACACACACAGTACATACATACATACAGTACATACATGACACACAGTACTACATACACACAGTAAAAACATACATACAGTAAATACATACACACAGTACATACATACACACAGTACATACATACATACATACATACACACAGTACATACATACACACAGTACATACATACACACAGTACATACATACATACAGTACATACATACACACAGTACATACATACATACAGTACATACATACATACAGTACATACATACAGTACATACATACATACAGTACATACATACACACAGTACATACATACATACATACAGTAAATACATACACACAGTACATACATACATACAGTACAGTAAATACATACACACAGTACATACATACATACACACAGTACATACATACATACAGTACATACATACAGTACAGTAAATACATACATACACACAGTACATACATACATACAGTACATACATACACACAGTACATACATACATACAGTACAGTAAATACATACACACAGTACATACATACACACAGTACATACATACATACACACAGTACATACATACATACAGTACATACATACATACAGTACATACATACATACAGTACATACATACATACAGTACATACATACATACATACAGTACATACATACATACAGTACATACATCCTACAGTACATAAAAACACAGTACATACATACATACAGCACATACATACACACAGTACATACATACATACAGTACATACATACATACAGTACATACATACATACAGTACATACATACATACAGTACATACATACATACATACAGTACATACATACAGTACATACATACAGTACAGTAAATACATACACACAGTACATACATACATACATACATACAGTACATACATACATACAGTACATACATACACACAGTACATACATACATACAGTACAGTAAATACATACACACAGTACATACATACACACAGTACATACATACATACAGTACATACATACATACAGTACATACATACACACAGTACATACATACATACAGTACATACATACATACAGTACATACATACATACAGTACATACATACACACAGTACATACATACACAGAGTACAGTAAATACATACACACAATACATACATACACACAGTACATACATACATACACACAGTAAATACATTTTAGCTCGAACGTCCCTTGATTTTGGCCCTGTCACTCTTTCAAAACTGGGGGAGGCACTCGCTACAGGCAATTATGCCTTTTGTCTCCCTCATTCACATAGGAAAAACAAATACATAGCTCGAACGTCCCTTGAGTTTGACCCTATCACTCTTTCATCTATGGGGGAGGCACTCGCTACAGGCAGTTCTGCCTTTTGTCTCCCTCACTCATACAGACAAAATAATACAAGCATACATAAATAATATATATATATATATATATAGATACATGCAAATATACATAATATACACACATACATACAGTACATACATTTATACATACATAAAGATACAGTACAAGGAGTACAAAGGAAATCAAGCAACAACAGGTCTAGTGACCCTTCTAGGCTGCTTGTCCTCCAAAACACTGAGGATCAAATGTCCAAACAGTGGTTTAGAGTGGGTAAGGGAACATTGGAAAGGGAACTACTGCTCTGGAACTAATGTCCGTGGCAGGACTAGGAAGTTAGTAGGGGACATATGGGTTAGTACATTAAGCTAATGAGTCAAACTTCTCCTTAATCTTTTTTCTGTATATCACTTCACGTCTCTTTTATTTCTCTTAATTCCTCCCTCCACAGTTCATTAAGCTTCCTCAAGTCACTCACAGACCGTCCTCATGGAAACTCTGGCTAATATTGCCTAGCTCTCTCTCGCTCTCTCTCTGTCTCTCTTTTTCTATCTCTCTCTCTCTCTCTCTCTCTATATATATATATATATATATATATATATATCTATATATATATATATATATATATATATATATATAGTATATATATATATATATATATGTTCGTGTTTGTCTGACTGTTTTTCTATATATCTCTGTCTTGATGTATCTATGTATTATTTTGTATATTTGTTTGTCTATATATCTATTGTTTATCTATTTATCTATTCTTGCATCAATGTATCTATCTTCAACACACATAAGAGCTACAGTTTCATTAATGTTAGATACGTATATTAACGTGTGCTCTGCAGCCTAATTAGCACCTGTTTTGTTAATGACCTAAGCCCCTCATTTAGTTGTCCTTGCCTAATGATCAACGAAGAGGCGCCTTAAGGGGGTAGTGGTTAGTTTTTGGTCTATTTATATATTTATTCATTTATTATTTAGTTTCCTCGCTAGACCTCCATCATGCTTAAATAAAACACCCCCTAGACCCCCATTCAAGATAAATTTGTAAATATTTTGGTAGAAAATGTTCCCGGCCGAAGGCCGGTTCCTCTTAAGATTACAGGCTCGATATCGTTCACCAGGAAATAATCGAAATCTAAATGGCACGAAAGGTCTTAAAATTGACAATGCAATGGGGTGAAAGGTGTTGAAATCGCCAAAGTAATGGACCGAACGTCTTAAAACCTAAACAATAATGGGACTAAACACGAGGAATATCTAAACTTTTATTTGTTCATTTTGAGTGAGATGTACAAACATGTTCCTACACTTACCCATCCTATTCAACATCTGACAGCCATTAATACAGCACAGAGCGAGCCAAACGTAATGACAGCTGAGACATGACTTATTAGCGCTACCGAATATTAACGTCAATAACTTCATACTGAGAGAGAGAGAGTGTGTGTGTGTGTGTGAGAAAGTGTGTGTGTGTGAGAAAGTGTGTGTGTGTGAGAAAGTGTGTGTGTGTGTGTGTGTGTGTGAGAGAGAGAGAGAGAGTGAGGCAGCTTGTATTTCTCTCACTAATGATATAAACAACCTGGTTAGTGTACCGTGCGTCTTAACACTAACCTAATACAGAGAGAGAGAGAGAGTGTGTGTGTGAGAGAGAGAGTGAGGCAGCTTGTATTTCTCTCACTAATGATATAAACAACCTGGTTAGTGTACCGTGCGTCTTAACACTAAACTAATACAGAGAGAGAGAGAGAGAGAGAAAGAGATATACACACAATATACGCACACCTTCGATTAAGATAGATAGATAAAAAAGATAATTATAGATAAAGAGAGTCTGTGTGAGTAAAAGAGATAGAGAGAGAGGTGGGGAGGATCACACACACACACACACACACACACACACACACACACACACACACTGTCACAACAAACGAAGTCACGTTGCGATAACTTTTCCGGTGCTAACAAGTTAGCCAAGTGGAGCACACTGTAAAACATCAAGGGAATAAAAACAGTAGCAAGAAAATTGTATAAATGATCATTGGATATATTGATAGTCATTTACCTTTCTATCCTTGTATTAAATTGGCTAAATTGGGTATAATTGGAGTATGAAAAATAGTAATATATAATTATTATGTTTATTGATGGTAATTTACCTTTCTATCTTTGTAGCATATGGGTGTATTACTACCAATATATTGTATGGAACAGGTATATAAGATCATTGGGCATATTGATGGTGATTGATCTTTCTACCCTTGTATTAGATGGGTTTATTACTACCAATGTAAAGGGTATGACAAAAGGTATGAAAGGTATACCAGGTCATTTGGTATACTGAGGATGATTTACCTTTCTAGTTTTGTAATAGATGGGTTTATTAACATTGATATATCTTGAACTGGGTATATTGACGTTGAATTAACTTCTATCTTTGTATTAGATGGGTTTATTACCATTGATATACCTTTAAATGGGTAGATTATCATGGACACTTTATTTACCCTTTTTCATGCCCATTACTATTGTCAGTGTACAGTAGCGGACAAATATTTCTGGTACACTACCCATAGTTTATATACCGTATATCCATTAACCCTTTGTTGATTATGACGCATTTCGACAGTTTACTCTGACCATCATTAGACGATTTTATACAATTTAGGAAGGGTATGAGGGAATTCAAAAGGGTAAAAACTATCCCAATTTACCCTCTGACTTTTATACACCCTCGTAATCTGAAAAAATACGTCTAATATTAGCCAGAAAGCAAAACAAAGTTTGTCATCGCATCTTCGAAGGGTCAAATTAAGAGTACAGGATCGTAAAGTATGAAACAATTTGTTTTCAATCGCTTAGGTGTGCTAGTATCTAAACTTAAACCTTTACAGATACGATGACACATTTTGTTCTGTTTTCTGGCTATTATTAGACGATTTGATTTAGGTTAGGAAGGGTATTTGGAAGTCAGTGTTAATTGAGGTCGTCTTATAATTCCCACAGATCCTTCCTAAACTGTATAGAATCGTCAAATGATAACCAGAATAAAATGTTAAAAAACGTCATAAACGTCAAAGGGTTAAACGATTGAAACGCTCATCACTAACACAAGTACCCTATCAATCACACTCACACACACATACACATACACAAATACTCTCTTTCGCTTCCTCTCTCTCACTCACTCCACTCTCACACTCTCCCTCTTCCCCTTTCTCTCTCTCACTCTCCCTCCCTCTCTCTCACTCTCACTCTTTCACTGTCCACTCCTCCCTCTTAACTCTCTCACACTCTCACTCTTTCACTCTCCCCCTCCCTCCCCCCTTTCCCTCTCACACTCTCCCCCTCCCTCCCCCCGTTCCCTCTCACACTCCTCCCCCTCCCTCCCCCCTTTCCCTCTCACACTCTCCCCTCCCTCCCCCTTTCCCTCTCACACTCTCCCTCCCCCCTTCCCTCTCACTCTCCCCCCCTCCCTTTCCCTCTCCCTCCCTCCCTCCCTTTTCCTCTCACAGTCTCCCCCACCTCCCCCTTTCCCCTCTCACACTCTCCCCCACCCTCCCCCCCTTTCCCTCTCCACTCCACTCCCCCTCCCTCCCCTCCTCTCCCTCTCCCTCCCCCCTTTCCCCCCCCCCCCTCCCCCCTTTCCCTCACACTCTCCCCCACCTCCCCCCTTTCCCTCTCACACTCCCCCCCCCCCCCCCTTTCCCTCTCACCTCTCCCCCCTCCCCTCTCACACTCTCCCCCTCCCTCCCCCCTTTCCCTCTCACACTCTCCCCCTCCCTCCCCCCTTTCCCTCTCACACTCTCCCCCTCCCTCTCACACTCCCCCACCCTCCCCCCTTTCCCCTCTCCACTCTCCCCCTCCCTCCCCCCTTTCCCTCTCACACTCTCCCCCTCCCTCACACTCTCCCCCTCCCTCCCCCTTTCCCTCTCACACTCTCCCCCTCCCTCTCACACTCTCCCCCTCTCTCCCTCTCACACTCTCCCCCCTCCCTCCCCCTTTCCCTCTCACACTCTCCCCTCCCCTCTCACACTCTCCCCCTCCCCCTCCCCTTTCCCTCCCCCTCCTCTCACACTCCCTCCCCCCCCTTTCCCTCTCACACTCTCCCCACTCCTCTCACACTCTCCCCAATCCTCCCCCCTTTCCCTCTCAAACTCTCCCCCTCCCCCCCCTTCCCTCTCACACTCTCCCCCTCCCCTCTCACACTCTCCCCCTCCCCTCTCACACTCTCCCCCTCCCTCCCCCCTTTCCCTCTCACACTCTCCCCGCCCTCCCCACTCCTCTCACACTCTCCCCACTCCTCTCACACTCTCCCCAATCCTCTCACACTCTCCCCCTCCCTCCCCCCTTTCCCTCTCCACACTCTCCCCCTCCCTCTCACACTCTCCCCCACCTCCCCCCTTTCCCTCTCACACTCTCCCCCTCCCTCCCCCTTTCCCTCTCACACTCTCCCCCTCCCTCTAACACTCATCCCCATCCCTCCCCCCTTTCCCTCCACACTCTCCCCCCCTCCCCTCTCACACTCTCCCCTCCCTCCCCCCTTTCCCTCTCACACTCTCCCCACTCCTCTCACACCCTCCCCCTCTCCCCTTTCCCTCTCACACTCTCCCCCTCCCCCCCCTTCCCTCTCACACTCCCCCTCCCCTCTCACACTCTCCCCACCCTCCCCCTTTCCCTCTCACACTCTCCCCCTCCCTCCCCCTTTCCCTCTCACACTCTCTCTCCCTCCCCCCTTTCCCTCTCCCCCACCCTCCCCTCCCCTCACACTCTCCCCCACCCTCCCCCTTTCCCTCTCACACTCTCCCCCTCCCTCCCCCCTTTCCCTCTCACACTCTCCCCCCTCCCTCCCCCCTTTCCCTCTCACACTCTTACTCTCCCCTCCCTCCCCCTTTTCCCCGCTCACACTCTCCCCCACCTCCCCCCTTTCCCTCTCACACACTTACTCTCCCCCTCCCTCCCCCCTTTCCCTCTCACACTCTCCCCCACCCTCCCCCCTTTCCCTCTCACACTCTCCCCTCCCCCCTTCCCCCTCACACTCTCCTCCCCTCCCCCCCCTTTCCCTCTCCCCCACCCTCCCCCCTTTCCCTCTCACACTCTCCCTCTCCATCCCCCCTTTCCCTCTCCCCACCCTCCCCCTTTCCCTCTCACACTCTCCCCGCCCTCCCCACTCCTCTCACACTCTCCCCCTCCCTCCCCCCTTTCCCTCTCACACTCCCCCCCTCGCCTCCCCCCTTTCCCCTCTCACACTCCCACTCTCCCCTCCTTTCCCTCTTCCCACTCACATTCCCCCACTCTCCCCTCCTTTCCCTCTCACATTCCCACACTCTCCCCTCCTTTCCCTCTCACACTCCTCTCTCCCCCTCCCTCCCCCCTTTCCCTCTCACACTCTCCCCCCACCCTCCCCCCTTTTCCCTCTCACTCTCCCCACCCTCCCCCTTTCCCTCCTCACTCTACTCCTCCCCCCCTCCCCCTTTCCTCTCCCTCTCCCCCCCCCTCCCCCCTTTCCCTCTCACACTCTCCCCCCCCTCCCTCCCCCCTTTCCCTCTCACACTCTCCCCCTCCCTCCCCCCTTTCCCTCTCACACTCTCCCCCTTCCCTCCCCCCTTTCCCTCTCACACTCTTACTCCCCCCTCCCTCCCCCTCTTTCCCTCTTTCACTCTCCCCCTCCCTCCCCCCTTTCCCTCTCACACTCTTACTCTCCCCCCCCTCCCTCCCCCCTTTCCCTCTCACACTCTCCCCCACCCTCCCCCCTTTCCCTCTCACACTCTCCCCCACCCTCCCCCCTTTCCCTCTCACACACTTACTCTCCCCCTCCCCCCCCTTAACTCTCTCACCCCCTCACTCTCTCCACCCCTCCCTCTTAATTTTTTCACTCTCCCCCTCCCCCCCCCCTTAACTCTCACACTCTCACTCTCCCCCTCCCTCCCCCTTAACTCTCACACACACACACACTCAGACTCAGCCTCACTCTTTAATTAGTCTCATCAGAAAGCGGGACAGCCTTTCAAGTCCCCGTGAAACACAGCAGCTTATACAGAGTTTAATTGTAAATGGGAGTGGGCGGGGAATTTGAGAAGCTGCAGCCTCATCCTTTCTACCCCTTCCTCCTCCTTCTTCTTCTTCTTCTTCTTCTTAATCTCGTTCTTCTTCTTTTTTTTCTTCTTCGTCTCCTTTTTCTTCTTCTTCTTCTTCTTCTTCTTGTTCTCCATTTTCTTCTTCTTCGTCTCCTTCTTGTTCTTCTTGTTCTTCTTCTTCTTCTCCTTCTTCTTCTTCTTCTTCTTCTTCTTCTTCTTCTTCTCCTATTTCTTCTTCTTCTTCTTCTTCTTCCTCCTTATATACGCTGGCGTTTGAATTGTCTGTCTACTTTACTGATGATCTACATTCTATTCTACGCTGCACACAACTTAAATCTACACTTATCTACTCTGCACAATACTTAAATCTACACTTATCTACTCTGCACTATATTCAAATCTACACTTATCTACTCTGCACAATACTTAAACCAAATTTGTTCTACTCTGCACAGTATTTAAATCTACACTTATCTCCTATGCCAAATACTTATATCTACACTTATCTAATCTGAAAATTACTTAAATTTACACCTATCTACTCAACACAATACCCATACCCATAGCTTACTCTGACTGTTCCTTTTACTTATATATTTTCTAGATCTCAAGTGACGGCGTCTCTTGCGTGGATTGACCTCCTAATCTACCAAGATTGGAAGCCAAAGTGTCACATCTTTCCTTTGCCCTTCAACTTTCTCTTCATAATTGCTGAGGGGCACAGGGCCTTGGGTGGGGCTTTGGTTTCCCGGGAGTTTCCGCGCCCTCCTCAGCTCCCCGCCATGGAGTGGCTTCGGTCACCCAGGCTTTATTGTGGTCGGCAGGGAGGGTTCTGTGGGGGTGCTCGGTTATAGCCTTGGCCTTGCTCGGGGCCTTGGGGCTGTTCGGCCAGGCAGCTTGGGGAAAAACAACAACAACAACAACACAATACTTAAATCTACTTTTATCTACTCTGCACAGGATTCCAATCTACACTTACCTAGTCAGCATAATACTTAAATATACACTTATCTACTTTTCACTATACATAAATATTCTCAAGTTCTCTCTCTCTCTCTCTCTCTCTCTCTCTCTCTCTCTCCCACGCACCACTTACCTCCATCACTCGTAAAAAAAAAAAAAAAAAAAAAAAAAAAAAAAAAAAAACCCTAAGATTCGACACAAACCAAAGATACCCCTATACAATGACGACACAACAAATACACGAATACACAAACACACTACCATTAAATGTCCGACTCCATAGACAAGCAACACAAATATGGCACAAACTAGAACTATCACAAGACCCAACTCTAGAGAAAATTAAGGAATATTATGCACAACAACCAAATTTAAGATTCAACAACTGGTTTAAAAGCAGTCTAAATAAAATAAACACAGAAGATGAACCACAGCCAATTTATTAAAGGAAAAAGAGGAAAAAAAGAACAGGGAGGGAAAAAAGAAAATAAACAAACAAACACACAGTTTATGTTCAGCATATTAAGTGTTGGTTGACGACCGTTTGACTTCAATGTTCTCTCCGAGTGGTAGTCCCTGGAAACGAGTGCATTATTTGAAGCTTCATTCGGTGTTTAATCAATTCTTGACAATAATTGTATTCAGCTAACTATGATCTCAATAACCATTGATGTAATGAAAATATGAATAGTCTCCTCATACGATTGCACTAGTTCTGTAGTGCTATTATTTACAACCTGTCAATTAATAATTCAGTCACTAGAAGTTTTTTTTTTTTTTTTTTTTTTTTTTTTTTTTTTTTTTTTTTTTTAGAGATACGTATATACAGACCATGTGACAATTAAATGAGGAGACTATAATAACACATCTGAATAATACCAACCTGATTTATAAACACAAATATGAATGTAACCAGACGACGATGCTGTTGTTTCAGTGGAATAATGGCTCTTTGAGCAGTATGTATCGCCTTACTAGTGGTTGTCCCCTCACAGGATGGGGGGCGCTGCTCAATAAACTCGCCCCTCGGGGCAAAATCAAATCCATCACTCGTTAAGCCAACCATTCTAGCCATACACATTCTCTTTCTCACACACATAAACTCCCTCACTCACTCATTCAATTGGTGATGTAAATGTGTGAATTCTCAGATAAATGCCTATCAATATTAACTAATGATATTATATCCTCCACTGTTAACATAAACGTACTATGATTAAAATAATGCTTGGCTGATTCTAAAAAAATAATATACATCATAATTAATAAATGATCAAACGTTAGTGACCTGAGCATAATATTAAAACATGTATATACAGTGTATATATATATGTGTGTGTGTGTGTGTGTGTGTGTGTGTGTGTGTGTGTGTGTGTGTATTTTTTACTATATTCCATCCCATATTAAGTCGTAGAACTCATTTTCCAGAATACAAAAACAAGGGAATGTATAACTATTCCAACGCAACACATACACACACACACACACACACAGTCACAAACACCGTCACACACACACACACACACACACACACACATTCACACACACACACACACATACTCACCCTTACTCCCAGGGTTAATTATGCGTCATCAGTTTATTAGAGTAAGTTATTCTCCCTGGTAATTATGTTAGAAGTTGGCCTTTTTGACATAAACACACACATACACACTCTCTCTCTCTCTCTCTCTCTCTCTCTCTCTCTCTCTCTCTCTCTCTCTCTCCCCTGGGATAATTATGTTTCATCAGTGTGTTAGAACAAGTTATAGTCTTCCTGATAATTGGGTTAGAAGGAGTTGGTCTAGCCAGCGAGAAGGGGAACAGACATTAGAGAGGGGTAAAACATCATCAACATCAATAGCAACAACAACAACAACAACAACAGCATCACCACCATCAACAACAACAACAACTCAAATAACCAAAACAAAATCAATAACACAAACAACAGCAACACCAACACCGACAATAACAACATCACAACCACTACCACCACCACCAACACAAACAATTAAAAACAATACAAAAACGCTAGCAACACCAACATCGACAACACTACCACCACCACCAACAACAATAACAACAACATCGACAAGGGAAAATTAAGGCTGGTCCTATTCAGAGTGGGGTTTGGCATCCTCTACCCCCCCCTTAGCCATTTCTGTTTGTCTCTTTTACTGTACTACTTTTCATTCTAGGTGCTGGTGAGATCATTCGATTGGGTGGCACTGCAAGGAGGGCTGCGGACGGTGGTGCAAGCCCATGAGCTAAGGATCCCCTCCCCCGCTGCCCTCTCAGAGACAGATCTCATCCCACCCTCGGGGGCCCGAGCATCTGGAACGGCTTCGGTCGACCGGACTCGGGACTGTTCGGCCAGACAGTCTTGGGAACTACAACAACTACAACAACAATAACAACAATAGCAATACCAACCACCTAAACAAACAACAACAACAAAACAATAACAACAACAAAAACAATTACCCAACAACTACCACCACCATCAGCAACAACAAAAACACCAACAAAAGCAACCCCACAACCACCACCACTACCAACAACAACAACTATTACCCCTCTCCGACATATGACGCGATTTTGAGCCTATTGGGGATACTTTAAAGCCTTTGTTACCATCAGGGGTATTTAGAAACCTTTAGTTTAGTTACTTCAACCTCTGCAGTTGTCTTTGAGTTAGCTGTGGGCAGAAAATTAATTTTGGAGAGGTAATTATAAGAGTGAGAGAACTCTATTTTTGATTGCTAATCTGGCAACCTCTGCGTCATAAATGCGTGAAAGGGTTAATACAACCAAAACAATACCAATAGCAAGATAGTTCTCCCACTGGTAATAGTGTTAAGGGGAGTTAGTCTTGGCTGCACTGGGAAAATACAATACAGTGAAGGAGGGGGCAAAAACTAACTCTGACTCTCTCTCTCTCTCTCTCTTTGTCACTCACTCTCACACTCTCTCTCTCTCTCTCCCCTACACACACACACACACACACACACACACACACACACTTTCACTCACAAGTACATACAAACGGGCATAATTTATCATTCTTCTTCTTCTTCTCTCTCTCTCTCTCTCTCTCTCTCTCTCTCTCTCTCTCTCTCTCTCTCTCTCACACACACACACACACTGATACAACTCTTTGGCTGATTCAGGTCAACAACAAGCAGAAGAACAGCATTGAGAGTTAGCCGAGCGGCAATTAGCCTCACGTCGGGTTCATGACGGAGGCAAAGTTTCCTACGGTCACTTTACCCGGTTCCAATTAGGTAGGCCAGAAATCGTGACCCCCTAACCTCTGTAACTCAAAAAGGGCTAGAGCAAATGGGATGTAAATTGCCACACTTATATCCTGGCTGACCCTTCCCAAATGGTTGAAATATTAGCTGGGTCACTCTAGTCGTGTGTGAGTTATAGAGGTTAAAGTTCCAGAGTTGTGGCCTGCTTATTAAGGGGAGATATCCACTTGAGGGATTTTTTTCTGGACTCCTTTCTCCCTCATGTCTAGCCCCATTGCTTTTGAGATTTTAAGACGTTTGCCCCATTAGTTTGGTGATTTTAAGAATGTCCGCCCCATTCTGTCAATTTTAAAACCTTTCGTGCCATTTAGGTGTCGATTTTATCCTGGCGAGCGATAGCGAGCCTGTAATTTAAGAGTAACTGGCCTTCGGCCGGGACATTTTTCTATCGAAAAATGTACAAATTTATCTTGAAAGGGGGTCAAGGGGGTGAAATTTTAAGATTACTGGAGGAGTAGGAAACAAACTAGAAACCTCCCCTTAAGAACAGGTTATAGTTTATCTCATCATCAATAACTGTAATATTGTCTATTCATTATAAGTTGGCCAACAACCTTGACTATTAACCCCTATAACTCAAAAGGCTACGAGACTAATGGGAAGAGTCAGCCGGAAAATAGGTGTGGAAAGTGACAGCCCATTCGCTCTAGCCCTTTTGGAGTTACAGAGGTTAGGGATCACAATTGCTGATCTATCTATAATGAATGATGGACTATGGTTCTTGTTTATTGGGGGGGGGGGGGGGGAGACGAGCCTCTCTTCTATTTAAGGCTATGGCGTTCGCCCAACATTTGTTTGACAATTCTAAGACCTTTTGCCCCATTTTCTTGTCACTGTTAAGACCTTTAGTGCCATTAAGGTGTCGATTCTTTCCTGGCGAGCGATAGCAAGCTTGCAAGTTGTAGGAACCAGCCTTCGGCCGGGACATTTATTATCGAAACAAATTCATACCTATCTCAAGGGGGGGGGGGGGGGGGGGGCTTGGGGGTATGATTTTAAGCTTGAGGAAGCTCTAAGGATCAAATTAAAAGCATTCCCTTTAAGATCAATATTTTATACTTATATTATGGTGATCTGTGCCACATGAACATAATTTCCTCTCGCTTAACCATAGGCTATTCATAAGTGCAGTTGGGTGCAGGCCTAGTACATGATTTGATTAATGTCCAGTATTCGATAAATGGATATTAATCGTAGTCATGTGTTATACTTATAACTGCCTTGATGGTGTAATGGTTAGAGTGTTTAAAATCTGTATGTGGTAACTCAGGTTCGAATCCCGGTGGATGACATGCTTTCTTTCATTAATTTCTTTGGGAGATGTTTGGTGTTGGAGTGAAATTAATACAAATAGATTTACAAACTACTCTATCGCTACTACAATCAGTGTTCCTCAGAGCTTTCCCAGTGTATACCACCTCCTCTACGTAGGGTACGTAGTACCCGTCTTGCAACACAATCCCACCCATACTCTGTGCAACTCTCCAACCCAAGAGTGAAACGCTATTCTGACTTTCTTCTATTCAACTGCTGAGCTCTGGAACTCTCCCAGAATCAGTCTTTCCCTCTTCCTATGACTTAAATTGCTTCAAACTCCGTGTGTCCAGGCATTTTAGCTCGAACGTCCCTTGATTTTGGCCCTGTCACTCTTTGAACTCTGGCGGAGGCACTCGCTGCAGGCAGTTATGCCCTTTGTCTCCCTCATTCATATAAAAAAAAAAAAAAAAAATAGATACGGATTTATACGTGTCATAACTTTTCCCACAGGTTATTCCTAAACTCAATAAAGTCGTCTAATGATAGCCCGAATATAATCAAAAGGCGCCACATGTTTTAACCTCTAAAGTATTACGAAGTGTTTTAGCCGTTTATTTTAGCTATCATTAGACGATGTTATTCAGCTTAGGAAGGTTCTGTGGGCGTCGGAGGGATGATTGAGTTAGTTTCGCCCCCTTAAATTCCTAGAGATTCTTTCTAAGCTGCATAAAATGGTCTAATGATAGCCAAAACAAACTGCTAAAACGCGTCATAATCCTGAAGGGGTTAAAAGGTTGGACAAGTGATTGAAGCGATGATCTCCAGCTTATCGGACCCAGGTGACTGTAGCTCCAACCTTAAGGGGGGAGGGGAAAAATTATTTGCTCATATATCATTATCAATGTTTTAGTTTCCTCCCTAGACCTCCATCAAGCTTAAAAAATAAACACCCCCAAAACCCTCCTTCAAGATAAATGGCAAACAGGATTTAAACCCTCAATAACAATTAAACCAAAAACACCACACTTATTTAAGACGGTTATAATCGTCTAGAGGTGTCAAATTTACAGAGCCAATTCCCTGTTACTGAAAGGGTTAATGATCCAGTTTATCGGACCAAATTGACAGTTATAACTTCCTGCTCACGAGTTACCAGGGTGTTGCACAAGTTGACACACACAGTTCCTATTAGTGGACCTTTTAAGTGAGACCATAATTGTGTTCTCTGGGTAGTTTGATAGAGTTCGGGAGAGAGAGAGAGAGTGTGTGCTGTTCACGCGTTGAATTGTATCGGCGTGATTCTATTCCTCGTGCTCGTGGAATGAGCTTGTATATTAGATCTGGGTATAATGCTCAGCACTTAACTAAGCATATTTGTAAATGCCATGAGATGCTGTTAGTTAAACTTTCCAGCAAGTATCATAATCATTACATTTTTATCCTGTACAGAAATCCTGATGTTAACAATGACATATATGACTGCCTCTTAACAGCCATGGCTTCAATACAGTCTGTAGATGTCAAATCATCCTTTATTTTTGTTGGTGATGTCAATGCGCATCATCAAGAGTGGTTGAACTCGGTCTCTCCAACTAATAGAAATGGTCTTGCTGCATTGGATTTTGCAAACTTATCTGGTTGTGAACAGCTAATCCAAGGACCTACTCATATGTCTGGAAATTGTCTTGATCTAGTACTAACAGATATTCCTGGCGTTGTAGAAACCTCCGTTCTTGTACCTGTTGGCACTTCCGACCACAATGCCATCATGTGTAAAATTAATCTTGATTTTTCTGTTCCTGATATTACTCTCTCACGTAAAGTCTACCTTAAATCCCGGGTTAACTGGGACGACGTTTGTAATGATGTTTGTAATATTGAGTGGAATCACATACTAAGATCTCATGACCCGGTTTCAGCTCTCAACAATTCCCTTCTTGGTAATCTTCGCAAAAGAGTTCCATCAAAAACAATTAAGTCTCGTATCAGGGATAAAGCATGGTTTAATGATGACTGCAAGCGTGCATTTGATGACAAACAGGCTGCATATCGTCTATGGAGGCGTAATCAAACCCTCTTGCATTGGGAAAATTATGTTTTTAAAAGGGCAGCTGCGCAGAGAGTTTATGATGGTGCTGAGAGGGATTATAACTCCCATCTTCAGGATGTTCTGGCAGGAGCTACACAGCCTCATAAATGGTGGTCCGCTTTGAAATCCTCTTTATTTGGAATAGATTCCTCCATGCCTCCTCTTTGTGATTCTGATGGCTCCATCTCTTTTGATCCATTATCGAAGGCCAATATTCTATCTAATATTTTTATTAATAAACAGAGTAATCAGGAATTGTCTTTGCCATTGACATGTTTCCCTAGACCCAACCTCAATTCAATGGCATTAAAATCAGCTGAACTGAAAAGGTACTTGCTGGATCTTGATACCTATGGTGGCACAGACCCGGATGGGTTTTTCCCTCTCTTTTTTAAAAAGGTTGCATTGGTCTTGGCACCTAAATTGGCTGTGGTGTTTAGGTTGCTTTTGAAATCAGGTAGTTTTCCTCTTTGCTGGCGTAAGGCTATTATCACTCCTATTCCAAAGGGAAATACTGCCTCATCATCTCCTAATGACTATCGCCCTATCTCCATTACACGTATCCTATCCAAGTTCTATGAGAGGCTTTTGTCCAGGCGCCTTTCCTCTTTTTGTAATAGTCATAATTTGATACCAAACTCACAGTTTGATTTTCGTAAGGGACTGGGTACATGTGATGCGCTTCTGACACTCACCCATGACTTGCAATCTTCATTGGACCAGGGACATGAGTCTCGTGTCGTGGCTATTCACTTTAGTTCTGCTTTTGATTTAGTCAACCATAAAGCACTTCTGTATAAGTTACAGCTCATTGGTATTGGTGGCAATTTTTTAAGGATCTTTGAAGATTTTTTGACGAAAAGATCTCAGTCTGTGGTCATTGATGGGTATCATTCCCCTTCTGTTACTGTTGTTTCTGGTGTTCCACAAGGCAGTGTCCTTGGGCCTTTGCTTTTTATTATTTTTACTGCTGACCTGTGTTCCGAGCTTGAAAATAAACTAATCTCCTATGCTGATGATACAACTTTATATGCGTCAATTCCATCACCAATAGATCGACACGTAATTGCTACTGCTCTGAATAGGGATTTAGCCAAAATTACATTGTGGTGTGAACTTTGGGGCATGAAACTTAATGCTAGTAAAACACACTCCATTATCATCAGCAGATCTCGTACCTTGGATCCTCCCCATCCTTATCTACAAGTTTCTGGCGAGCAAATTGAGAATGTGGATGCTCTGCGTTTGTTAGGAGTTACTCTTGATCCCAAACTTACTTTTGAAAAGCATATTCGTTCTTTCTCCTCTTCCATTTCCCAAAAAATTGGTCTGCTTCGCAAGGTTTATAAAACATTTGCTTGTGACGCCACAGTTATCAAGTCTTTTTATGCTTTTATTTTGCCACATTTCGAGTACTGCTCACCTGTCTGGTTGTCAGCAGCTGATTGCCATCTCAAGTTGCTTGACAGGTCGCTAAATTCCATCAGTTTTATTCTACCTCATTTGTCTCTTGATCTGTGTCATCGACGTAAAGTTGGTGCCCTTAGTCTTTTATTTAAAGTTTTTAACAACCCTCAGCATCCCTTACATGGGGTTCTGCCTGGGCCCTATGTCCGGGCTCGTGCAACTAGATTCACAAGCAATCTTAATGATCTTACCATGAGCCGTGTTAATTTTTCTACTACACAGTTTTCACGGTGTTTTGTGCCGGCCATGGTTGACTTGTGGAATAAGTTGCCAAATGAGCTAATAAATTCAGCTCATATCTCCATTTTTAAGACTAGAGTTAATATTTGTTTGCAGCATTAATTCTAATATTTAAACTTATTTTATTCTATTTTATTGTATAATATTTATACTTGATATCCTCCACTGCATAATATGTTATCTGTGTTTAATATGTGTATATGTACAGTACAGTATACAGTATATGTTTTTATTTTGTCCTAAGTTGCCGTAGTCTCTCTCCAGTGCCTCCGGGTGTTTTGTGTGGATTGATCTTGATGGCGTTTCTGCACCCTGGTTGGAGACTTCAGCATCTCATATAATAATAATAATATAATAGACTGGAATCAGGAACAAGTTATCACAATAATATGTTGCATCAGAGTCTGAAATCAGCTGAAAGTTATCATAATATTATCTTATGGCATGCACTGTATTGGAAGGCTGAAATCCGATACAAGTTATTATATTATATTGAGGCATGCATTTGACATATTCTATATATTTTCAGCTACATGCTAAATCAGCGTATGTTCTGTATAAATAAAACTCGGGAGAGCGCATACCTCCGCCTACGCTGGCGGAGGTATTAGGGGCACTATCGATCACCTCCTAAACTTCCTCCACTTCTTCCTTGGTGCATAATTATCATATCTGGTCATCAAGTATGTTTTCATTAGTTTATTCAAGTCCATTGTTGTGGTTTGTAATTGATGGGTAATGTTAAGGCGAGATATCCACTTGAGAGATTTTTTTCTTGACTCCTTTCTCCCTCATGTTTAACCCCATTGCTTTTCTAATTTTAAGACGTTCGCCCCATTATTTTGACGATTTTAAGAACTTTCGACCCATTTCTGTCAATTTTAAGGCCTTTCGTGCCATGTAGGTGTCGATTTTATCCTGGCGAGCGATAGCGAGCCTGTAATATAAGAGGAACCGGCTTTCAGCCGGGACATTTTTCTACCGAAAAATGTACAAATTTATCTTGAAAGGGGGTCTAGGGGGAGTAATTTTAAGCTTGATGGAAGTCTAGGGAATCAACTAAAAACCTCCCCTTAAGAACGGGGTGCTATTTAATTCGTGAACATCGGTCCATACCTTTTTGAGATATCCTGTTTACAGACAACACATGGAGCCAAAACATAACCTTCGTCAAGTTCGTTGGCGGATGTAAACAGTGCAATATATATTGTGAGAGTAACGACGAACCTTCAGTAATAATACTCCATAATAAAAACATTCATTCAAAGTGTATAATTTGAAACTTTTATGGTCATCAAACGGATAAAATGTTTGTTAAGATGTATGTATTCATGTTTGTTAAGATGTATGTATTCATGTTTGTTAAGATGTATGTATTCATGTTTGTTAAGATGTATGTATTCATGTTTGTTAAGATGTATGTATTCATGTTTGTTAAGATGTATGTATTCATGTTTGTTAAGATGTATGTATTAATGTTTGTTAAGATGTATGTATTCATGTTTGTTAAGATGTATGTATTCATGTTTGTTAAGATGTATGTATTCATGTTTGTTAAGATGTATGTATTCATGTTTGTTAAGATGTATGTATTCATGTTTGTTAAGATGTATGTATTCATGTTTGTTAAGATGTATGTATTCATGTTTGTTAAGATGTATGTATTCATGTTTGTTAAGATGTATGTATTCATGTTTGTTAAGATGTATGTATTCATGTTTGTTAAGATGTATTATTCATGTTTGTTAAGATGTATGTATTCATGTTGTTAAGATGTATGTATTCATGTTTTGTTAAGATGTATGTATTCATGTTTGTTAAGATGTATGTATTCTCATGTTTGTTAAGATGTATGTATTCATGTTTGTTAAGATGTATGTATTCATGTTTGTTAAGATGTATGTATTCATGTTTGTTAAGATGTATGTATTCATGTTTGTTAAGATGTATGTATTCATGTTTGTTAAGATGTATGTATTCATGTTTGTTAAGATGTATGTATTCATGTTTGTTAAGATGTATGTATTCATGTTTGTTAAGATGTATGTATTAATGTTTGTTAAGATGTATGTATTCATGTTTGTTAAGATGTATGTATTCATGTTTGTTAAGATGTATGTATTCATGTTTGTTAAGATGTATGTATTCATGTTTGTTAAGATGTATGTATTCATGTTGTTGTATAGCCAAAACTAATCCTTTATATTGTGCTATCCCTTTGCATAGTTGTTGTTGTTGTTGTTGTTCCCCAGGCTGCCTGGCCGAACAGCCCCAAGGTCCCGAGCAAGGCCAAGGCCATAGATCGCCCCCACAAAACCCTCCCTGCTTACCACTAACAAACCCCAGGTGACCGAAGCCACTCTAAGGCAGGGAGCTGAGGAGGGCGCGGAAACGCCCGGGAAACCGAAGCCCCACCCAAGGCCCTGTGCCCCTCAGCAATTATGAAGGGAAAGTTGAGGGGCAAGGGAAAAATGTGACGCTTTGGCTCCCAATCTGCCAACTTTTAGGTTGGCAGTAGGGAGGTCGATCCACGGAAAAGACGCCGTCACTTGAGATCTAGAAGGTATATAAGTAAAAGGAACAGTCAGAGTAAGCTATGGGTATGGCAGAGATCGCTCAGCTCTCACTCTGATAGACCAGCCCATCACCACGGATTCCCTTTGCATAGTTGGGCAGGTTAGTTACAAGCAGCCTCATAAGGATCAAATAATTATATGAACATACCACGATAACCAAAAAAATATATAAATACATAAATAAATGTATACAAAGATATATGAACAAAATGAAAATAGATACGAAACTTCACGTATATCCACATTCTACTCAACATGTATCTGGAATCAAATAACCTTCAAGAAATAGAGGAAGCGTGTTCTGTAGAGATTTTGGGAGTGCTTGTATCTGCAAACACTAGCCAGAAGGGGAGATTTTTATGTATGTATATTGTATATATATATATTTTGTTTTCAGTTTCCTCCCTAGACCTCCATCTAAATATGAACAAAAGTCAAGATCACCCTTCGAGATTATTTCGTGCGGCCGGTTTCTCCTAGATTGCATGTATACAAATATATACAAATATACTGTATACAGTGTATATATATATATATATATATATATATATATATATATAATATATTATATATATATATATATATATATATATATATATATATATATATGTATTTATAGATATATATATAAAGGGGAGGTGTGGTGGAGTGGTCTTGCCACTGGACTGGTAATCCAAAGGTCCCGGGTTCAAATCTGATGTATCAATGGGAAGAATTATTGGGATGGAATTTGTGCTGTACCTAGTATCAGTGCAATTAACCAAAGCCCACCGAAACGTCAATAAAATAACCTCATTGTTCCTGATTAAATAGCACTGTATGCATTCCCATATTCAAAATATGCTATAGGGTGCAATGCCTGGTGATTTATCTGCTCAAAAGGTGGCGTTGTGTGTGTAAGTGTGAGAGTCCGAGTGTAGTGGGTGAGACAGTGAAGCACGGGAACGAGATGGCTCATAGATGGGGTGGTTTCGGGTCATGGGGGGGCACCGGCCCTCATGGGAGGGCAAGAGGGCAGGTGCTCGTTGGGCTCTACGTGCTTCACGGTCTCACTCCCTAGACTGGAACAAGACCTCACGGGCTTCACTGTTCATTGTAAAGCGGTGAATGTTAAGGCTCAGCCTATGCCCGAGAGGAAGTAAGTTGGAATATAGAAAAAAAAAAAAAAAAAAAAAAAAAAAAAAAAAAAAAAAAAAAAAAAAAATAGATATATATATATATATTAGAATAAATAAATAGATATATATATATATATATATATATATATATATATATTAAAATATATAGATTAATATATATATATATAATATATATATAAGTATGTTAATATGTATTTATATATATATATTTTTTAGTTTGCTCCCTAGACCTCCATCGAGCTTAAAAAAACACCCCAAGACTCCCCATCGAGATAAATTTGTAAATTTTTCGGTAGATAACATTTCCTGTTTCTCCTAAATTACAGGCTCGTTATTGCTCACCAGGAATTACAGGCTCGTTATTGCTCACCAGGAATTACAGGCTCGTTATTGCTCACCAGGAATTACAGACTCGTTATTGCTCACCAGGATTTTTTTTTCGACATCCTAATGTCACGAAATATCATCAAATTAACAAAGAAATGGGGGGAAAGGGTTTACAATCGCCAAACTAGTGGGGCGAAGGTCTCAAAATCTCAAAACTAATGGGGATAAACATGAGCCAAAAAAACAAAAAACCCTTCAAAGTAATAAACCCATCTAATACAAGGACAGCAAGTTAATCCCAATATAGCAAAGACTCTCCCAAAGTTCAACACTACACTGAAAATACCAAAACAACCCTCGACAACCTTTGATATAAAAGACATTGTACACCAATTTGGAATCGAATGACCTTTTGATGGTTAGAGCGTGTACGTTCTGTGTGTGATATCCTGGGTTTGAATCCTAAGGAGAAACACATGCTTTCATTAATTTAATTTGGGGTGTTACTGGTGTTAAGAACGATGTTAAATATCTATCTATCTATCTATCTATCTATCTATATATATATATACAGTATAGTCCAGTATACTGTATATATTGTTTTAACCAAGTGTGCTATATATACATTTATAAGTGTGTGTATTGCACGTTACTGTAATCTCAAGCAAAAAAAAAAAAAAAAAAAAAAGAAAAAAAAAATCCAGATCTTTATATCACTACTTTGAACAAATATACCTTGAGCAGCCACCTAGACTCGAATAACCTTTAAACAACAGAGAACACCGTGTTTTGCCGACATTATATAGTGCTTGTACTGTTCGAGGAGTTGGTGGATAGACTGTAACTTAATTTTGGTACATGTTTCTACTTATTTATTTATCTTAATATATTATTTATTTATATACGTATATCTGTCTAATTACGTTCATAGACTTCCTTCCGTCGAGGTCTAACATAATAATACTAATAATACAAATAATAATAATAATAATAATAATATAATAATAATAATAATAATAATAATAATAATAATAATAATATAATAATAATAATAATAATAATAATATAATAATAATAATAATAATAATAATTTTTTGATAGAAAAATGCCCCAACCGAAGGCCGGGTCATCCTAAATAGCAGACTCGCTATTGCTCGCCAGGATAAAATCGACACCTAAATAGCACAAAGGGCTTTAAAATTGACAAAAAAATGGGGCGAACGATCTTAAAATCGCCAAACTAATAGGACAAACGTCTTAAAATCTCAAACCTAATGGGGCTAAGCACGAGGGAGAAAGGGGATCCAGATATAGCCTCCTCTTCAAAGAAGGAGGTCTAGTAGTATTAAGGCCGGACCACCTAGTTGGAACCGCAAGGTCTGTGTGGTTTGAGTATATGTGTAACTCTGTGTAACTCTCTCTCTCTCTCTCTGACTATCTCTCTCTCATTCTCACTATTATATATATACACACACACACAAACACACACTCTCTCTCTCTCTTAAATTTTCAGATTTAGAGGAGCTAGTGTTTACAGAAAATTATGATTTGATTGGCTTAACAGAATCTTGGCTCAATACATAAGATAGAGACTTTTTAGCAGAGTTTTCACTTCCCGGTTATGTAATGTTTGAGAAAAGCCGAATAAATCGAAATGGAGGTGGCGTTTTACTTTATATCAAAGAAAGTCTTAACCCTACCCTCTTGTCAAAACCTCAAATTGTGAACGTCGACACATCTTTTGTGCTAATAAAGAATAATAAAGGTACACAAATAATACTAGCGTTAATATACAGACCTCCAGCTCAATCAGTGCAAACTGACCGAGAAATTTACGAACAAATTGCAGATGTAAGTAACTCACAAGATACCGTAATTTTTGGCGACTTTAATTTACCTGTGACCAAGTGGGGCGATACTCTTACTTCACACTCCGGACATGACTTGTATACGAACTTGCAAGAGAGTTCGCTTTATCAATTTGTTCGAACGCCGACCCGTGGTAGTAACGTTTCTTGACATTGTACTTGCAACAAAAGAAGAATTGATAGAGAATTTGAATGTTGGTGATGAATTCAGTAACAGCGACCATCGTACGATAACTTTCACTTTAAAGTTTACTAGTAACGAACCAAATAGTAGCATCGAAAAAGTCCCTAATTTCAAGAAAGCAAACTTTCATAAACTTAGAGCTATGTTTAAAGAAACTGACTGGAGCTTTTTAATTAACAATAACGACATAAATACATCTTGGAAGTTATTCGAAACCACTTACCTAAAAGCAGTGTAAGACTGCATACCATCGAAAATACGGCGTCCAGGCCATAATAATAAGCCCAAATGGTGGAATAAAGATATTTCAAACTGGGAGAGTCGGGCACCGTAACCACTCGGCCATGAGCTGATATAAGGAAAGCAACCTTAGTTCTTATTTGAGGAACCAGGTTTTTAGTCTCGTGGAGGACTATGCCTTCGAACACGTGGTGAGTTTATTAGACTTCGAAGTCTAATAAACTCACCACGTGTTCGAAGGCATAGTCCTCCACGAGACTAAAAACCTGGTTCCTCAAATAAGAACTAAGGTTGCTTTCCTTATATCCGCTCATGGCCGAGTGGTTACGGTGCCCGACTCTCCCAAATATACCTGGAGTGAGTGGGTTCGAATCCTGGTGAGGATATCTCTTACCCAACCTGTCGTACTTAATCGTACATAATTGATATTTCAAACTGCCTGCTTGCTAAAAAATTTGCTAATGATAGATTAAAATCCTCACAAAATGACGAAGAACGGGTGAAATTTGTAGAGCTACGACGCAAAGCCAAAAAGTTAATTAAGCAAAGTAAAAAGACCTTAGAGTTACATATTGCGAATCAAAGTAAAACAAACCCGAAAGAATTATATAGTTATATCAGAAAGAAAAAGGTAGTTACTTCAACTGTTGGACCGTTAGTCGATGAAAATGGAGAATACACCAAAGACGAAGTACAAATGAGTAATGCCCTCAATACCTTCTTTGCATCAGTTTTTACAACAGAAGCCCTCGGTGATATCCCTACACCATCGCCGATTCAGATTGATAATTCAGATGTTCTAAGCAATATCACCGTTACAGAGAGAGAAGTATTGAATTGTTTAGATAAACTCAAGGTAAATAAAACGCCTGGACCTGATACAATCTCGCCTAGAGTTCTAAAGGAAGCTAAGGATGAGCTCTCCAAACCACTGACATTACTATTCAATAAATCCTTGCAGTCTGGAACTATGCCTGATCAGTGGAAGCTAGCCAACATAACACCGATATTAAAAAAAGGCAGCAAATCCCTACCCAGTAACTATCGTCCAATTAGCTTAACCTCAGTTGTATGTAAAATGCTAGAAACGGTCATAAGAGACAGACTCGTAAATCACTTAGAGGAAAATAACATACTTAAAGATACTCAACACGGCTTTCGTAAAAAACGTTACTGTTTAACAAACCTCTTAGACTTCTTCCACGATATCCTCAACCTCTACGATGAGAGTAAAGCTGTAGATATTATATACCTTGATTTTCAAAAGGCCTTTGATAAAGTTCCCCACAAACGTTTACTGCTAAAACTAAAAGCGCATGGAATACAAGACGGTGTGTTGAAATGGATAGAAAATTGGCTCAGCGACAGAAAGCAAAGAGTAGTCATAAACGGTAAGGCATCTAAATGGACCAATGTAAGTAGCGGGGTACCCCAGGGATCGGTACTAGGACCAATTCTCTTTCTAATTTACATCAACGACATAGATGAGGGTCTCACCTGTACAATCTCAAAATTTGCTGACGATACAAAAATTGCAAATAGCGTACTCTCAAAAGAACAAGTTGACGATATGCAACACAATCTAGATAAATTGTCATGTTGGGCCCAAATTTGGCAAATGAGTTTCAATGCGGATAAATGTAAAGTACTACATATCGGATACCTAAATGAGAAAGCAAACTATTCGATGAATGGCACTCAGCTTAAGAATGTAAACAGAGAAACCGATCTGGGAGTAACAATATCGAGTAACCTAAAACCGAGTCAACAATGTTCAGAAGTTGTTTAAGAAGGCAAACAAAATAATTGGCTTTATAGGCAGGTCATTTGAGCATAAATCCAAAGAAGTTATCCTAACCCTTTACAATTCCTTAGTCCGCCCTCTTCTGGAATACTGCGTTCAATCCTGGTGCCCTTATTACCAAAAAGATATAAACAAGCTAGAACGAGTTCAACGTAGAGTTACCAAAATGATACCTAGCCTAAAGGACAAACCATACGAAGAGCGTCTTAGAGAATTAAATCTATTTCCTTTAACCCAGCGCAGATTAAGAGGTGACTTAATTCAAGCGTTCAAAATCATCAAAGGCATCGACAATATGAACTGTAGTAAGTACTTCACTATCGACCAATCTAATTACACGCGGGGAAACGGTTGCAAAATTATTGGTAAATCTTTTAACTCACACGAATCTAAGAATTTCTTCTTCAATCGAGTTGTCAACTTGTGGAATGGGCTTCCCCGAGACGTTATAGACTGCAGCACCGTTGATTCATTTAAACTTCGCCTAGACAAATATCTTGCATCAAACCCGTGACTGACTGCGTTTGTAAATGAATAACTTTATTTTATCCTCCCCTCAGTTACTAACCCATATGTCCCCTACTAACTTCCTAATCCTGCCACGGACATTAGTTCCAGGGCAGTAGTTCCCTTGCCAATGTTCCCTTACCCTCTCTAAACTACTGTTTGGACACTTGATCCTCAGTGTTTTGGAGGACAAGCAGCCTAGAAGGGTCACTATATCTGTTGTTGCTTGATTTCCTTTGTACTCCCACCACCACAGCTACTCTCTCTCTCTCCCTCCCTCCCTCCACTACCACTACCACTACTACTCCAAGTGGCAGGGCTCTTGTAGGAACCATTTGGGAACTCCACCGAGAGATATCAAGTTTAAGCAACCCAATCCTCCCTCTCTCCCTCTCTCACTCACTGTTTCAATCTATCTCACTCTCTTTAAAACTCGCTCTATTTTTCTCTCTATCTCTCTCACTATCTTTCAATTTCTCTCACTCTCTTTAAAACCAGCTCTATTTTTCTCTCTATCTCTCGTTCAGTATATCTCTCACTCACTCACTCACTCACTCTCTTTAAAACCCACTCTATTGTTCAGTGTAGCTCTCTCACTCACTCACCCACTCACTATCTTTCAATTTATCTCACTCTCTTTAAAACCCCACTATATTTTCTCTACCTCTCGCATTCATTATCTCTCTTCCTTACTCACCCACTCACTATCTTTCAATTTATCTCACTCTCTTTAAAACCCATTCTATCTCTCGCATTCATTATCTCTCACTCACTCACTCACTCACTCACTATCATTTTCTCTATCTCTCGTATTCAATTATCTATCTCCCTCTTTCATTATTATTTGAATCTTCATATCGTTGTGTAGTTTCTCTTCGCTTTCAATTGATCTCGCTTGTGTAAAAACAAAGAAAAAAAAAATCCCACACTGCAAAACAATCGTGTAGGGGGAGGGTATATTTATTGGTCTATTTAAATATATATTTATTATGTTTTTGGTTTCTTCCCTAGACCTCCATCAAGCATAACAAATATTGTACTGTACTGTACATCCCCAAGATCTCCTTTATAGATCAATTTGTACATCTTTCGGTAGAAAACTGTAACGGTCGAAGGCCGGTTCCTCCTATATTACAGGTTCGCTATCGCTCGCCAGGAAAAAAATGACATAAATGGCACGAAAGGTTTTAATATTGACATAAAAATGGGGCGAAAAGTTCTAAAATCAGCAAACTAATGAGGCGAAGTCTTAAAATCCGAAAACTAATGGGGCTAAAGATGAGGGAGAAGGGGAAGGAGGGGGGGGGGGGCAGAAAAATCACTCGAAGTGGAAGGAGAGAGATTGTTCAGTGCATTACACTTATTGCACATCGTGCAAAATACTATCTACTCTCTATTTTAACTGCACTACTGAAGAACTATTTACAACTTCTAAGGGAAGTTTGTTCCAAGTAGAACAGAGAGAGATAGTTACAAGGAGTTACAAGGAATATTTTGTATCTCGGAGACCTTGCTGTCCATTCCGAGGAGATACTCGAAGTGGAAGGAGAGAGAGACTTTTTAAGTGCACTACACTCATTACAGAGATGCAAAATACTATCTACTCTCTTCTTGAACTGCTCTACTGAAGAACTATTTACAACTTCTTAGGAAGTTTGCTCCAGGTAGGAGACAAAGAGAGAGAGAGAGAGAGACTGTGAGACTGAGAAGAGAATGGAAATGAGTAAGTGTGAGCGTGTTAGAGTCTTTGAGAGAGAGTGAGAGACTGAAAGAAAGATAGAGAGAGCACATTAGAGTGAGAGATAAAGTCAATGTTACTGTGCGCCCTCTATAGCGACCTCCCCACCATTGACTCACACAGAACCTCCCGTTACCTCTTCCTCAGCCACATGCTACTTAAACCTATTTGGTCAGTGTCCATGAAGCAACTTGGTTGAGTCCGAGACCTTTCAGTTTTCTACTGTACTTCTCACTTCTCCGCTTGTTCTTCCTCTGTCCAATTCCTCTTCTTTCCTATTTTACTCCAGCCATCTGGTCTGGTCTGGATCTTTTGCATTACTTCTTGTTTCTCATCTTATTCTTGCTTTATCCAAATTACGCTACTCTCTTACCCCCCCCCCCCCCCCCCCCTGACCGGCAGTATACCAGGTACTGTACCATAGTATTCTGCTAAGGGGACTAATGGTGTACTGGTCCACTGTTACAGAGGCTGACTGTACCACCAAAGTACCGTGTGATGGGGTCGCCACATTCCTACGCCAAAATATGAAGACATTGGAATTTAGTTAAGTTTGTGTAGAATGTGTTTATGCTAAGAAGCAGGAATGTATATATCTTAGGAGCAAGACATACTGTAATTACTCTGTTTGTAATTGAAGCCCAGTATGATACAATCAACAAGGGAGGCCATGTGTTGAAACAGGACTTCTATGTACTGTATAGAGTCTTTTCCTATATACATTTTTCATTCATTAAGGGGAGATGGGCCGGTTTTCTGGACCACTTTCTCCCTTGTGTTTAGCCCCATTAGTTTTGAGGTTTTAAGACGTTCGGCCCATTAGTTTGACGATTTTAACACCTTTCGGCCCATTTCATTGTCAATTTTAAGACCTTTCGTGCCATTTAGGTGTCGATTTTTTCCTGGCGAGCGATAGCGAGCCTGTAATTTTAAGAGGAATCGGCCTTCGGCCAGGAATTTTTTTTCTACCGAAAAATTTACACATTTATCTTGAAGGGGAGTCTAAGGGGTGTTGTAAGCTTGATGGAGGTCTAAAAAAAAAAAAAAAAAAAAAAAAAAAAAGGAATGGAGGAAACTAAAAATTATATGATGAGTAGACCAAAAAAAAAAAAAAAAAAAACATTATCTCCTTAGTCAATAGTTTCTTTTGGCGCATTATTTTCATTCTATTATTAAATTATTGGAGCCTTCTTTCACCTCTCCAATTAAATTCCCCCCTAACCCATATCTTTCCCCTTGATCGGCCAATTCTTCCCTCCCTATAAGGTCCATTCTTCACCCTCTCTCCCTTGGCTTTCTTTCTTTAACTGCCTATTCCCTATCTCCCCTCTCATCTCTCATTCTCAGTCTCTCTCTCTCTCTCTCTGTCACACTCACTCACTCTCACAGTATCTCCCTCTCTCTCTCTCAGTCACACTCAGTCTCTCTCACAGTCTCTCTCTCTCTCTCTCTTTCGCTCCCGCTCTTGCTCTCTCTCTCTCTCTCTCTCCTCTTCTCTTCCTTAGTTATCAAATTTTCTTATAATACCTTTGCTTTATGAGCCTGTTCACTATCATATTTTACACTTATTTGTCAATGTTTGCATTATTCCTTCACATATACAGTATACCTTCTGTATATACTGTACATTAGCATATTCCATTTGTGGATTTATTTCGCATTTTAAGTCCCAATTGTTCATCTTGTTCTTCTCCCATAATTATGTCTTCTCCTTTTAATTCTTACCTTCAAATGTTCTGTCGTAATGCATTTCATAATCTTGTATGTTCATTTTGTTTATCTTTCAACTCTTTCGATCAGGTGAAGCCAGTTCATGTTTCATTCTGACTTTCTCCAAACGATTTAGTTCAACTTAAGAAAAACCTATGAGAATTGAAAGGTTAATTAAGATATTTAGTTATGTAATCTCTCTCTCTCTCTCTTGTATATTCTGTTATAGTCTCGTATGACCTGTATATCCCTTATTCACCTGTCTATGCTTCCTTCCTTCTTCCTACCTACCTTTGTATTCAATTTACCCCTTGTATCGTTCAAACGCTCTTAATAGTGCATCGTCTCTCTCTTTTCTTCGTTTTCCCTAGTATTTCCTTAATATATTTAGTATCTCTCTCTTCACACATACACACACACACACACACACGAGGTAAGAGGCGGCGGATCTCCTCACACTTTATTATTTCTATTATTTTGTTATTATTTATTTATGTATTTATTTAAGGAAAAATAGAAGGTCCCGCCCCTTTCCCATTCTTAAGTAAGCCATTTTAGATTTACAGAAGAGCGACCATTACTTGCATTACTGCATGTCCACAAACATTTCAGTAATGTAAGCAGGTTTCCTCCTATTTTTTTTAATATATTAATTTACGTGAAATTTCCAATAAGGAGTCCTGTATGGTTTATTTCAATCCCCTTATATTATATTATATTATATTCTATATCTATAAATTTGTACATTTTCGATAGAAAACGTCCCGGCCGAAGGCCGATTCCTCTTATAATTATAGGGTGGCTATCGCTCGCCAGAAAAAAATCGACACCTAAATGACACGAAAAGTCTCAACTTTGACGAAATAAATGCGGCGAAACGTCTTAAAATCGCCAAACTAATGGGCCGAACGTTTTAAAATATGAAAACCAAGATACGAGGAGGTTCTTCTTCCTTTACGTTCGGGCTATTAGCAGACGACTTCATTTAGTTTAGAAAGGGCATTTGGATATCCGAGGGTTAAATGAGATACATATCTCCCATTTGCTTTCTAGATGTCCTTCCAAAGCAAGGTAAAACCATCAAACAATAGCCAATATAAAGTGAAAAGGCGACCTCGAAAACTAATCCATTTAATTCCTGGAGGACTTTCCAAACCAGGCAGAAATCGTCTAACAGGGGAGGTGGGTCGTCTAACAGGGGAGGTGGGTCGTCTAACAGGGGAGGTGGGTCGTCTAACAGGGGAGGTGGGTCGTCTAACAGGGGAGGTGGGTCTAACAGGGGAGGACAGGGGAGTGGGTCGTCTAACAGGGGAGGTGGGTCGTCTAACAGGGGAGGTGGGTCGTCTAACAGGGGAGTTGGGTCGTCTAACAGGGGAGGTGGGTCGTCTAACAGGGGAGGTGGGTCGTCTAACAGGGGAGGTGGGTCGTCTAACAGGGGAGGTGGGTCGTTTCCCTGGTTTCCCTTCTTCCTCATGTTTAGCCTTATTAGTTTTCACATTTTAAGACGTTCGGTCCATTAGTTTGGCGTTTATAAGACCTTTCGCCCCCTTTCTTTGTCAACATTAAGACTGTTCATGCCATTTTAGTGTCGATTTTTTCCTGGCGAAAAGATTTAAGAGGGACCGGCCAAATCTATCGAAAAATGTACAAACATATCTTGAAGGAGGATTTTGGGAGGGTGTTTTTTGTGTTTTTTTTTTTTTTAAAGCTCGATGGAGGTCTAGGGAGGAAACTAAGCCAAATAAGATACAGATACTATGCCAATATATACGCCCTTTAACAGAATCACAATCGTAAATAGAGACACAAATCGATAACCCGCGCAATATATATAACGGTGACGATGCGGAGGCGTGAAGAAACACCAATGAAGTCAATTGGAGACACGCGGCAGTAGTAGGTAGGTATGCACACGCTTTAAGGGGGAGAGAGCGGCTTTTTCGGGACCCCCTTCTCCCGCATGTTTAGCCCCATTAGTTTTGAGATTTTAAAATGTTCGCCTCATTAGTTTGGTGATTTTAAGATCTTTCGCCCCAGCTTTTGCCAATATTAATGCCTTTCATGTAATTTAGATGTCGAATTTTTCATGACGAGCGATAGCGAGTCTGTAATTTAGTAGGAAGCGGCCTTTGGCTAGGACATTTTTCTACAAAAAAATGTACAAATTTATCTCAAAGGGGTTCTTGGGGATTTTTTTAAAGTTTGATAGAAATCTAAGGAGCAAACTAAAACCCATCCCTTAACCCCTTCTGTACCAGCGACGTCTTTTATATTTTCTTCTAGCTATATTAAGACGATATTGTGCAGCTTAAGAAGGATCTGTAGTAGTTAAAAGGGTTAAGCGAGATAGTTCGAGGCCTGTTAATTGCTGGATGACTTTGTTAAACTGAGTAAAATAGTATAATAGTAGCCAGCATAGAGTTAAAACGGTGGCACTGGTACTGAAAGGGTTAAGATGGGGATGAGTCAATTTGTCGCTAGCTTAAAACATCGGGCTACAGGACCCTTAACCCCTTCTGTATCGGCGACGTTTATTTAATCATATTCTGGCTACTATTAGACGATTGTCTTCAGTTTAATAAGGGCCTCCAGCACACAACAGGCTTCGAACCATCTCCCTTAACCATCTTTACTACCACAGATCCTTCTCAAACTGATGCCAGAACCAAATTGATCGATAAATATGGTAATAAAAGCTCTTGTGTGATATCCGCTTAAGGGGAGGTTTTAAGTTTTCTTCCTAGACCTCCATAATGAGAAGAAAAAAAAATATATATATATATACAGTATATAAATTAACTCAAGACCTTCCTTCAAGATAAAGTTGAACATTTTTCGGTAGAAAATGTTCCGGCCGAAGGCCAGTTCATATATAATATATATATATATATAATATATTATATATATATATATATATATATATATATATATATACTGTACATATATACAGATATATATACAGTATACTGTACATACAGTATATATATATATACCGGTATATATTATATATATATATATATATATAAACCACTATTAAAAACAACAGGACAATTTTGAAAACCCCGAGGGCCCAACCCAACAGCGGTGTACTCTCCCATGACCTTCTCCACCGCTCAGTACTTATTAAAGGACACTTGACGCTTCCCTAGAGTACTGGGGCCAGCTGGATATTTGATCACCAGTACCTTTAACCCATTTAAGGGGGGATGGGCTTATTTATATGCTTATTAATTTATCTTCTTATTTTGGTTTTAGTTTAGTTTCCCCCCTAAACCTACAGCAAGTTTAGAAAACACCCCCTTCGAGATAAATTAGTACATTTTTCGGTAGAAACATGTCTCGGCCAAAAGGCTAATTGAGATAGTCTTTACCCTTATAATTCCAACAAATCCTTCCTAACTTGTATAAACTCGTATAATGATAGCCAGAATAAAGGGTCAAAATGCATCATAATCTCCAAGGGGTTAAATGCGGCCAACTGTACAAGTATGAAAGGAAAGGGGCCTACGGAACGAGTGGAACAGCGGCCAAATCGGTTCTGAGGCCGGAAAGGAGCGAGGCTGCAATGGACTGGAACCAACACACAAACACACACAAAATAAAAATACGGAAAAATAAAGTAAAAGAAAAATTAGAAGAACGGGATAAAGTAGAATTGGGAGATAATTTTGAAGATGGCAGACATATAAGGATTAGGGGTTTATCTGAAGAGCGAGAGAGAGAGAGAGAGTGTGAGTGAGAGTGAGTAAGTGAGAGTGAGGCCGAAACAGACAGACAAGCAGATAAATGGATAGAGAGAGAGAGAGAGAGAGAGAGAGAGAGAGAGAGGGAAATGTGTGTGAGAATTCTAATACTTTAATCCATTAAACAATATTTTGTTCACATTACAATGATACAGTTACAGAGTAATATCTAGATTAAAACCTAGGAGTCGTTACATTAATACATACACACAATACAGACATAAATTAAGTGGAATTACAAAGTTAGTTTCCCAACAAGGAAGAGGAAGATCATAATACTGTACAAAGGATGAGTGAGTGAGTGAGAGAAAGTAAGACGAAGGAAGAGCTATGTGAATGAGAGACAGAGACAGACAGATAGACAGAGTAAGGCCGGTATCACACGACCGCTTTTTCCCTCAACATGTATCCTAATCACTGGTCTGGCAGCTTATGAGGTAAACTTAAGTTCATCTACCATCAGTTTAGTTTCCGATACCAGTGCAAAATATTTCAGAAATGTTGCCAGAAAAATGTTGATCATCGAATGTTGACTGTAAAAGCTCTCGTGTGATACCGGCTTAAGAGTGAGAGGTAGGGAAGGAGCTGATGAGGGGAGGGGGTTAGGGTTGGCTACAGGAAGGGGGGGAAGGGGGCTTGATGAGGGGGAGGGTTAGGGTTGGCTACAGGGAAGGGGAGGGGGGGGGGCTTTAGGGGGGGCGCATGAATCATCCCCGGGGGCTGGTCGGTCGCCACGCCAACATTTACGATGGAGAAATCCGGTAGTGGTGGACGTAAAACTTTATGTCGTGTGATGGAGAGCTGCTGGTGGAGGGGTGGGGAGTGGAGAGGTTGTTTGATGGTGGTGATGGAGAGGTGATGAGGGGGGTATTGGAGAGCTGTTGGTGTATGTGGGTGGGGGGGTGGAGATTGTTTGATGGGGCTGATGAGAGCTGTTGGTGATGGTGGGGAAGGGGTGGAGAGGTTGTTTGATGGGGGAGGGGGTGGAGAGGTTGTTTGATGGGGTGATGGAGAGGTGATGAGGGGGTATTGGAGAGCTGTTGGTGTATGTGTGGAGGTGGGGGGGGGGGAGGAGAGATTGTTTGATGGGGCTGATGGAGAGCTGTTGGTGATGGTGGGGGAGGGGGTGGAGAGGTTGTTTGATGGGGGAGGGGGTGGAGAGGTTGTTTGATGGGGGTGATGGAGAGGTGCGGGAGGGGTGGAGAGGTTGTTTGATGGGGCTGATGGAGAAGTGGTGGTGGAGAGGTTGTTTGATGGGGGTGATGGAGTCCTGCTGGTGAGAGGGTGTGGGGGAGAGGTTGTTTGATGGGGTGATACGGAGAGGTACTGGTGAGAGGGAGGGGGAGGAGTGGAGGGGTTGTTTGATGGGGGCGCTGGAGAAGTGGTGATGGAGGCGTTGTTTGGTGGTGATGAAGGAGAGGTTGTTTGATGGGGATGACGGAGAGCTGCTGGTAAGGGGGTGGAGAGGTTGTTTTATGATGTTGATGATGAAGATGGTAGAAGGGGTTGCTTGTTGTTAAAGGTGAAAGGATTATTTTGGTACTCTGTAAAAACTTTGTGTTCAAACATGACAAAACAAGACAAAAAGTACATGTTAAGTGCTTCATTTGTTTACGAGCTCTAATTCGAAAGAAGTAAAAAACGATAATATATCAACTATGTTTTTTATTTATGTTACATTTGATCGCACTTATTTTTTATTTATGTTACATTTGATCGCACTTATGTTTTCTATTTATGTTACATTTGATCGCACTTATTTTGTATTTATGTTACATTTGATCGCACTTATTCGCAGTTTAGTTAGTGTGTTGTTGTTGCTGTAGATCCCCAGACTTTCTGGCCAAAAAGTCTCGAGTCCAGTAGATCGAAGCCGCTCCAGATGCTCGGGCCCCAAAAGGGGACAGGGTGAGATGACATCTGTCTCTAAGAAATCAGCAGGGGAGGGGATCATCAGCCCACTGACTTGCACCCCCAGGCCAATGCCCCCACCGTCCGCAGCCCCCCTTGCAGTTGTACCCAATCAGGCGATTTTGCCAACATCTAGAAGGTAAAGTAGTACTGTACAGGAAAAGAGACAGCCAGGAACGGCTACGGTTGGTTAGAGGATGACAAACCTCACTCTGGATAAGACCAGCCCTCACCTAAATAATGGTGTTGGTGGTGGTGGAGAGGATATTTGGGAGAAGATGTTGTTTGGTGGTGTAGGAGGGGTTGTTGTTGCTGTTGTTGGGGATGGCGGTAGAGATGGTATTTGGGAGAAGTGATTGCTTGTTGGTGGTCAGGGAGGCCTTAATATTATGATTGATGGTGTGGTGGTGCTGATAGGCGAGAATGTCTTGGGGTGATGGTAGTTATTTTTTGTGTATATGTGATGGTGGTGGTGGTGGTGGTGGAGAAGATTTAGTTATAGTGATGGAGAGGTGGTGGTGGTGGTGGTTATGGAGGGGTTATATAATGATGGTGGTGGCAGAAAGGTTGTTTATAGAGATGGAGGGATGGTGTGGTGGTGGTGGTGGAGAGGCTATTGATGGTATACAGTGGTGATGGTGGTGGTGGTTGTGTTATTTGGAAGGAAAGGTTGCTTGTTGGTGGTCAGGGAAGCCTTAATATGATGATTGATGACGATGGTGGTGGTGGTGCTGATAGGCGAGAATGTCTTGGGGTGATGGTAGTGATTTTATAGTATGGGAGATAGTGGTGGTGGTGGTGGTCGTGGTGGGATTCTCCATAAGCTCTTTGGGGTGATGGCGGTAGGGATTTAAGAGTATGTGTAGAAGTGAGAGTGTATATTTAAAGTGTGTGTAGAGGTGATGGTGTTTATATAGAGTATGTGTAGAGGTGATAGTGTTTATTAAGAGTATGTGTAGAGGTGATAGTGTTTATTAAGAGTATGTGTAGAGGTGATAGTGTTTATTAAGAGTATGTATAGAGGTGATAGTGTTTATTAAGATTATGTGTAGAGGTGATAGTGTTTATTAAGAGTATGTGTAGAGGTGATAGTGTTTATTAAGAGTGGTAGAGGTGATAGTGTTTATTAAGAGTGGTAGAGGTGATAGTGTTTATTAAGAGTATGTGTAGAGGTGATAGTGTTTATTAAGAGTATGTGTAGAGGTGATAGTGTTTATTAAGAGTATGTGTAGAAGTGATAGTGTTTATTAAGAGTATGTGTAGAGGTGATAGTGTTTATTAAGAGTGGTAGAGGTGATAGTGTTTATTAAGATTATGTGTAGAGGTGATACTGTTTTATTAAGAGTATGTGTAGAGGTGATAGTGTTTATTAAGAGTATGTATAGAGGTGATAGTGTTTATTAAGAGTATGTGTAGAGGTGATAGTGATTATTAAGAGTATGTGTAGAGGTGATAGTGTTTATTAAGAGTATGTGTAGAGGTGATAGTGTTTATTAAGAGTAGTAGAGGTGATAGTGTTTATTAAGAGTGGTAGAGGTGATAGTGATTATTAAGAGTATGTGTAGAAGTGATAGAGTTTATTAAGAGTATGTGTAGAGGTGATAGTGTTTATTAAGAGTGGTAGAGGTGATAGTGTTTATTAAGAGTGGTAGAGGTGATAGTGTTTATTAAGAGTGGTAGAGGTGATAGTGTTTATTAAGAGTGGTAGAGGTGATAGTGTTTATTAAGAGTGGTAGAGGTGAGTGTTTATTAAGAGTGGTAGAGGTGATAGTGTTTATTAAGTGGTAGAGGTGATAGTGTTTATTAAGAGTGGTAGAGGTGATAGTGATTAAGAGTGGGTAGGTGATAGTGTTTATTAAGAGTGGTAGAGGTGATAGTGTTTATTAAGAGTGGTAGAGGTGATAGTGTTTATTTAGAGTATGTGTAGAGGTGATAGTGTTTATTAAGAGTGGTAGAGGTGATAGTGTTTATTAAGAGTGGTAGAGGTGATAGTGTTTATTAAGAGTATGTGTAGAGGTGATAATGTAAACATGTATCTCGATGGGGGTATAGGGGGTAGTTTTTAAAGATTGATGGAGGTCTAGGAGTAAAATAACCCCCCCCCCCCCTTAAGTGGCTGTAGTTAAGGTGACGTCCCACACAATATACAATTATGTTGTGTTTCAAAGACCCAGCTTTTGATTGCTCTAGTTTTAAAAATACATTAATATAATGGGAAATGAGCAACTGCTAGGGAAATACAATAATGATGACATACACATTCTGACATGTATGTTAATTTAAGAGTTAGAATTAGAGTTGAAGGAGTCGCACTACCCAAACGGTTAAGCAGACTAGCGAGCGAACGAGCGAGTGGGCAAACCATCTCGCCCCATACCAGCATGCTAGCCTTCACACCTCGATGACCGATGCTATGACGTATGATCGACGCCAGGAGCTGTGAGTGGACCACGCACCTGTTATGCGACTCGAGGAGCTATGATTGGAGCAGGCACGACCCGCCGCCTCCTGATTCGTTCCTACACCATCATTGTTTGGTATATAAGACCCGAGTTGTGGGCATTCAAATCAGTCTCATTTGGAGTTGGGGAAGGTGAACTTGCAGCTGGAGGAAGACGGGGTGAAGTATTATAATGGGATTGTGACTGTCAGTCAGATTATATAAATGTGTGTTAAGTGTGTTCGGTGTAAACACTTATGTTATGTTGGTTAGTGAGATATGTGATTGGGAATTAACGTTAACGCTACTATTATGTGTTTAACTATTTGATTGCGAATTAACGTTAACGCTACTATTTATGTACTTAACTATTTGACTGGGAATTAACGTTAACGCTATTATTATGTGCTTAACTATTTTAGTTGACTAACTTGTGGACTAAAGCAACTCTTTAAGTAATTGGGTTATGATGAAAGTAATACTATTGTTTTATATTAATACTTACGAGTTCTTTCATTTTCTTTTAATTAAGCTTACATTGCTTAATGGTGCTTAGTACGGTGATGCTATTGTCTCGTATTAGTAATATCGCCTTAGACTAACATGGCTGTGTTAATATTACTTCTAGTGATTTCCTAAGCTGAAGAAAATTCTTTTGCTTCAAAATATTATATTTTGCTTTTCATATTATTTGAGTGAGACCTGAATCGAATCTATGAAACAATCCTGTAACTTTATTTACTCATAATCAAACCTCAATGTTACGTGGTTAAGAAATACATTTAACTAATTATTAAATATATATCTAACTTTTTATGTGACTTTGATATTACTCCTGATGATAATAATAATATAATACTATTAACGTAAGACAAGAACCAAGAATAATTACATTAAATATAAATAAAAGGACCGATAATAAAACTATCTATTCATTTCAAAAAGGGTAAGAGACAGAAATATTCTTACTTTAATATTTATCTTTCAAGACTTTTTATAAAATTAATAGTCCTTCTTTAGCTATAACTTATTCGGTTCATAACCATAGCCTACTAAGCTTCGGTTAAATAATAATTCTTTATAAATACTACATGACTTTAATTAGTTTCAGTATTTTTCATAAGTAAAGAGTATCAGTCAATAAAGGATACCAAGTCCTAAGATCCAAAAGGAAAGGAAGCAACAACAGGAAATTATTTTATTAGATTTTACTTTTGTTTTGCCTTCAGCTGACTGATACCTTAATATATATCTCTGTGCTATCTAGATTCATCAAGTTAACCACTTGAGGATCAAGATACGTAACAACATTCATACACACAGTATATCGATTTTAAAGTGAAGCTACTAAAAAAGAGGCGAGTACTAGTTGTTGATGTTCATAACGATTATGATGATGATGAATATAATAATTACGAATGATGATGGTAATAATAGTGAACATAATAATGATACTAAATCTGTTCTCGCAGTTGATAATGTCGAGTCAGTTCACAATTACTTAGCCATGAGTATTTTATAGCACACTACTATAATTCTGGCAACTCCTTTATGGCTCGCAAACACTCGTAACTTGTTATCGTAAACGCGGAATGCATAAATCTGGACGCCAACTGAATGTCATTGTGGGGCTGACGGGGGAGAGAGGGAGTGTGTGTGTGTGTGTATGTGTGTGTGTGTGTAGATATGGCTTGGAAAGAGGGAGTGTGTGTGTGTGTGTGTGGATATGGCTGGGAAAGAGGGAGTGTGTGTGTGTGTTTAAGTGGAAAGCGTGGCGGACTGCAGAACAGAAGATCGTGGGTTCAAGTCTACGGGGAACAATTGGGGTTTATCTCTGAGGTGATCCCGACGAACCCCCAGTACCCGATCCCTGCAGTACCCTGGTTGCACCGACACCAGCACATACTCCTTTTGTCGTCACCAGCTCACTACACAAAAGATGTCTGGATATCTTCAATGATTCTATGATGGCAAAATGGCAACACTCTTCTAACAACGTGAGGTGTGTATAGATTTGGTGCTGTAATTTTATGTATAAGAATGTTGCCACCAAAATCTCGAAACTTCTTTCGATATTATCGAGCTCTTGTACATTAAACAAGCCACTGAAAAGCCCACACACAGTGCATATATATATATATATATATATATATATATATATATATATATATATATATATATATATATATATACCGGTATATATAATTATAATGTATACCGTGTGCGTGCCTGTATGTGTGTGTGTGCACAAGTCTGTGTTTGTTTACATATATACCCCCCCCCCCCCCCCCCCCAACAGTATTAAGAGTGTGGGTATGTGGCAGCACTCTCCCACCATTCCTACCCCGGACCAGCGCCACCAGGGGGGGGGGGGGAGGGGGGGGGGGGGGGGGAGGGGGGGGGGGGGGTAGCCGCGGAGACAAATGGCCGGCTTGTGGTCATTGTTTTCAAAGTTGGCAGAATTTATGAAGCAACGGAAGAAGAAGTTGGGGCTTTTGTAACATTGCGGCCTTTTTTGCATATATAGTATATCTCTCTGTATTCGTCTATGTCTACAGTATATAAATATATTGGAGTTATCTATGTGGACTGGTAGGAACTATAGGCTTATACAATGTGTTTACTAGCAGGACCAGCCTGCCCAGTGGCGAGTTATTGAGATAAATATAGCGTATGGTATAGGTATAGTACTCAGACAACTGCATATACTCTATATAGGGGGTGGGGGGTTGACTAAGCATTCCAACCCCAACCCACCCTACCTCTCACCCCACCTCCCAGAGACTACATGGTAAGCAAGATCATTAATGTAGTGTGGTATAGTTGGAAATAATAGTACGTTGAAAGCCTTGATGATAAATATGTAGTGTGATATAAAAAGATCAGCACATTAGCTCATATAAGTAATACACATGCCAGCCAATAAGAAACACACATGAGGACTGGCAATAATTAAAAGTGTTAGTAACTATTAAGGGTGGAGGTCCTTGCTTTTTATGGACCCCCTTCTCCCTCATGGTTAGCCCCATTAGTTTTGAGATTTTAAGACGCTTGTCCCATAGTTTGTCGATTTTAAGACCTTTCGTCCCATTTTTGGTATCAATATCAAGACCTTTCGTGCCATTTAAGTGTCTATTATTTCCTGGCGAGCGATAGCAAGCCTGTAATTTTCAAGGATATTCTTTCTACTAAAAAAATTACAAATTTATCTCGAAGAGTATAATTATAACAACACCAAGAAGAAGAAGAAGAAGAAGAAGAAGGGTATGATAGGATGGTTATAGGTTGGTAGTGACTTTAGGCCCAAGGAGCTACAAACACTATCGGACATCCACTTCCAGGCAGAGTTATACTGTACTGTATATATGTGTAGGCTCTTCTTGGCGTTCATCCATGATATTATTATTATTATTATTATTCCATCACTCCCTTCCTGGCATCCTTCCTACTCTTACGACTTCCTTTAAGCGTTCCTTTCTAATTCCCTCTCTCCCTTCCTCCCTTAAGCCACTGTCACACGAGCGATTTTTCCGTCAATTTTCCATGAGCAAGTTTTTTCTCGTTATATTTCGCAACTTTTTTGCACTGGTATCGGTAACTAGACTGAAGGTAGAGTATGTTAGGCGGCTGAATTATGATAAAGTGTAATTTTTAAGCTGCCATAATTGCCCGTAAAAATTGCTCGAAAAACGGCTCGTGTGACTCCAGCTTGAGTCCTTCCTTTAATTAATGTTTTTTCTCTCTCCCTGCCTACTCTTACTACTTCCATCCTTTAAATGCCCTTTCCCTCCTTCCTTTTCCCTCTCTAAGATACTAAAAGGTTTCGACAAAGTCGATGTAAATGCACTATTCACATTAAACAATAATACTCAAACTCGCGGAAATGGAATAAAATTAAAAACCAAAAAGGCAAACCTAGATGTCACAAAGAGTTTCTTCACCTACAGTGTGGCGACAGAGTGGAATAAACTACCAGCGAGAGTGGTGGAGAGCGACACAATAAACGCTTTCAAGGGAAGGCTTGACCTCTATCTACAGAGGGCTGGGGTGATATGAAAAAAAAAAAAAAAAAAATGTATGTGTATGTGTATGTGTGTACACTGTACAGTATGTATATATATATATATATATATATATATATATATATATATATATATATGTATGTGTATATGTGTATAATATTATTATATATAAATATATATAGTTTGTAAGGCCAGACTGCCTAGTAAGGACCTTGAGGTCTGTGTGGTCTGTGTATCTATGTAGCTCTCCCTTACTCCCTTCTTTAACGTTTCTTTCTCTCTCCTTCTTTGTTTTATCTTTCCCTTTCTCCTTCTTCCTTCTTCTCTCCTTCCCTGTTTCATGTCTCCCTTTTCCATTCCCTCCATCCTTTACTCCTTCCTTCTTTGCTATACTTTTATCTACCTCGTAGTCAATAGATTAATAGTTTTAGATATCCAAACTGCCCCGTAAGGACCAATAGGTCTGTTGCAGTTTTTTCTCCTTTGCATTCCTCTAACGTTCTCTTCTCTTTCCTCTCCTCCTTCATCGTTCTTTCTCTTACTCCTTCATTTAACACTTCCTTCTCTCTCTCCGCCTTCCTCCCTCCCACCCTTACTTTTCCCTTTAATGTATTTTTTTCTCTTCCTGTCTCCCACTCTCCAAAATAACCCTTTCAATCATTGTTTTCTCTTATTTCAATACTTCCTTCCATGCTTCTCTATTTACTGTTCTTTACTCTCTCCTTTTCCCTCCCTCTCTCACTCTTTTCTTTAACATCCTAATCGTTTTCCTTCTCTCCCTTATATCTCCTTCCCTCCCCCCTATCTCTCCCTTCCCTCTCTCTCCCCCCCCCCCCCTCCCCCATCCCCTCTCTCTCGTCCGTCATCTTCCCTTCCTCCATCCATCTCGGACCATCTCTCCTCCTTTCCTTCAACGTATTCTTCTCTCAGTTTATTTGGTAGCCTTTTTGTCTTATTCTTATTCTTTATCTTCTTCGTCTTCTTCTCGCGGTTGTTGTTGTTGTTGTTGCTGTTCTTCTTCTTCTTCTTTTTCTTCTTCTTCCTTGTCTTATCTTTCTTTTTCTTCTCCGATATTTTCTTCTTCGTCTTCTCGCTGTTGTTGTTGTATGTTGTTTTTGTTGTTGTTGTTGTTGTTGTTCTTCTTCTTCTTCTTTTTCTCCTTGTTGTTGTTGTTGCTGCTCTTCTTGTTCTTGTTCTTGTTCTTGTTCTGCTTTTCTTCTTCTCGGTTCCTTCGTTTCTTTCTTCTTCCTGTGTTCACCTTTCCCTGTTTCTCTTTGATCTTGGAGTACTTGCTTTTCTTGTCAGGTTGTATTTTATATGTGTATTATACATTTCTAGTTCTCTCTCTCTCTCTCTCTCTCTCTCTCTCTCTCTCTCTCTCTCTCTCTCTCTCCAGAAATTGGTTGAAAGCTCTAGGTCTCTTTTCATCAGAAACTTGTAGGCTAACTTACTTGAGTATTTAATATATTAAATATATTTTGCTTTTACACACACACACACACACACACACATACACATATATATATATATATATATATATATATATATATATATATATATATATATATATATATATATATATATATAT
>CM064513.1:2865063-3070063 GCA_032716605.1 Paralithodes platypus | reverse complement strand
TCTACCAATCTCTATCTATCATCTATCTATCTATCTATCTCTCTCTCTCTCTCTCTCTCTCTCTCTATATATATATATATATATATATATATATATATATATATATATACTGTATATATATATATATATATATAGAATATATATATACTATATATATATATATATATATATATATATATACAGTATATATATATATATATATATATATATTCATATATGTTTGCCTGTCTATCTATATATCTATATCTTTCTGACTGGCTGACTGATAGACTGACAAATTGGCTGTTTATTTATCTATATATTTATATATAAAAATCAAAATAGGAATGGCTCCTTATAAAGACTTAGACGGATATATTTGGTCTTAACAAATAATTTCAAAACTAGAAACAGGCTTTTAAGAGGCATACTCTCGTAAAAGTCACCTTATTATTTACACTTGAATGATTTCTTTGTTGTTCGGTAAAATTTATAGTAAGGAATGTGCATTAATAATATTTGATAAATAATATTTAGTGAAGAAGCATAGACTCACACATACATACATATTCATATTCAGTATATTTATAACATTTGATTAATATGTTTGGTGTAGGCCTACTTGCACATACATACATAAATAGTCATGTTCAAAAGTAATATATTAATATCATTGAATTATTATACTGTATATTCACGAGTTTATTGATATCTGAATACATTAGTATAGTCAATTTAAAGGTAGCATATATAATTTCGAAGATTAATGATACTTTACACGACACCTTTAAGTTCCTCAACTAATATACTCACATTCCAATATACATAATAACTGCCAACATACACATACACATACATATACACATACATATACACATACATATACACATACATATACATATACACATACATATACACATACACATACATATATAATTATGAATTAACATTCTTAGTATTCGGCCACCCCCAGGGACAAAAAATATAAAAATGGGGATTGGGCCTGAGTATATAGATAGGTAGATAGAATATTCCACTAAACACAATTACCACACACATACACATAAACAGATGGGGCTAAACGTCTTAAATTCTTCAAACTATTGGCTAAACATGAGGGAGAAGGGGATCCAGAGACAACATCCTTCTAAGGAGATGTGTGGTCATTGTATTTTTTTTTTTTTTTTCATTAACTCCCGTCCACTCACCAACTCTCTGCAATCTCTCTCTCTCTCCGCCGCAATGTTGCATCTCTCTCGCTATTCTATCGCTACTATAATAATCAGTGTTCCTCAGAGCTATCCCAGTGCATACCACCTCCTTTACGTAGGGCATGTGGTACCCGTCTTGCAACTCAATCCCACCCCTACTCTGTGTAACTCTCCAACCCAAGAGTGAAACGTTACTCTCAAACTTTCTTCTACTCAACAGCTGAGCTCTGGAACTCTCTCCCAGAATCAGTCTTTCCCTCTTCCTATGACTTAAATTGCTTCAAACTCCGTGTGACCAGGCATTTTGGCTCGAACGTCCCTTGATTTTGGCCCTGTCACTCTTTCAACTATGGGGGAGGCACTCGCTATAGGCAGTTATGCCTTTTGCCTCCCTCAATCACACACACATAGAAATGTGACTAAACAATATGTAACTTGTATGTGTTAATATTAGCTCTCTTACTCTTACTCACTCCCTCTCTCTCTCTCTCTCTCATCTTTCTTCTCCCTCTCACTCACTCTCACTCTCTCTCTCTCTCTCTCTCTCTCATTTCTCTTCTCCTTCACATCACCAATGCTATTAATTCCACCCGATTTCCCTATCACCCTCCCCTCCTCAGTCACATACACACACACACACACTCACTCTCCCACTGTCCACTCTCCCTCTCTCTCCCCTCCTCAGTCACACGCACAAACACACACACAAACTCATACAAATACACAGAAGTACATACAGACACATTCGCTAGCTCCCCCCCCCCCCTCTCTCTCTCTCTCAGGCAAACACACAAATCTTTCTCACACGCAAATGTTCACACAACACACACACACACACACACACACACTCACAGGCACTAACTCTCCCCTTGCCTCATCGTATTCTTCCTCTATCACTCTCTTTTACACACACACACACACACACACAAACAAAAACACACACATACACTTACTCTGCCCCTATCCACTCTCCTTCTTTCCCTACCTCTCTCTTTTTACACAAACACACACATACACAATACTTACACACATACACACACTCATTCATACACACACACACGCTCTCTCTCCCCTCTCTCTTTTACACAAGCACACATAGACAGAAACACACACACACACACTCACGTTCTCTCCCTACCTCTCTCCTTTCCCTTTATTATATCCTAAGTGTGTTTTATTTAATTCCCCTTTCTGTTGCCCGTGCTTTCGAGCTCTCTTAAGTGCTGTCCTTTTCTTTCACTTTGCTTTACTTGGGGTTATATATATTACTAGAATTAAGTCCTGGCCACCTCGCTTAAGTCGTAAGGTCTGTGTAGTCAGTGTACCAATGTAAATCTATGTAATCTCTCTTACTCTTACTCTCCCTCGCTCTCGCTCTCTCTCTCTCTTACTCTTGCTCGCTCTCGCGCTCCCTCTCACTGTGTGTGTGTGTGTGTGTGTTCAATTCCGGTCTCGAGCACCCAAGAAATGTATAGAGAGACTAGAAAGATTCCAAGGTTGGGATGCAAATCTCATTCCGTAAGAAGACTGAGCTATGAGGATCAGTTAAGAAGTCTTGGTCTCTTTTCGTTGCAGACATGTAGATTACGAGGTCAACTTCCAAATACTTAATGTGTTTGACTATGTGAATTATAACATAATGTATATATACCTTCCATAGGAATACAACACGCAAAGCAAAAAACTGGATGTTTTAACTTAAGAGTTTCAGAACTATCATGTGCGGAAACTTGTACACATATATAATCTGTTCTATCTGAACAAACTTCACTCAGAACCTGTAATTAGTTTTTAAGTAGAGCAGTTTAAGAAAAGAGTAGACAGCGTTTTGCACACTCTGTAATGTGTTTAGTGCAAAACAATAGGCTATCTCTCTTTACACTTCGAGAATCTCCCCGAAATGGACTGGTATATTTTTGAGATACTAGCTATTCCTTGTAAAACTAACTCTCACTCTCTCACACACCCTCACTCTCACTCTCTGTCCCTCACACACACTCTCTCTCTCTCTCTCTCTCTCTCACACACACACACTCTCTCTCTCACACTCTTACTATCTCACTCTCCCTCTCTCACACACACACTCTCTCCCTTTCTCTCACACACACTCTCTCTCTCTCTGTCCCTCACACACACACTCTCTCTCTCTCACACTCTTACTCTCCCTTTCTCTCACACACACTATCTCTCCCTCTCTCTCTCTCCTCCCCCCTCTTCCTCTTATCTGGTACACAACAGTTTTTATTCCGCTCCTCCCGTTTTTCTTTCCTGTTCGCCTTATCTTTCACTTCTCTAGTTCGTCATCAATCTTCATCTGGCTCACACATACTCTCACTCTCTCTCTCTCTCTCTATCTATCTATCTATCTATCTACCCCCTTTTCTCTCTCCATCATTATCTCACTCTCTCTCTCTCTCACACACACACTCTCTTTCTCGCTCACTCTCACACACAAACTCTCTCTCTCTCTCTCTCTTGCTGTGCTATCCAATCCTTCCACTTTCTATTATCTGGGGTTCTACTAACTCCTCTAGAATTTTCAAGTCTTAACCACCTCCCTCAATTCGTAAGGTCTGTCTGGTAAATGCATCTAAACAAATCTCTCTCTCTCTTTGTATCTCTCTCTCTCTCACTCACCCTTACATATCCCTTAAACCCCAATACACCCTTCCCTCCCCTCCCTTCCACCACCACATCGTCTTGACTACATCACCAGGATCCCCAATCATTCCCCCACCAGCACTCCCACCCACTCTCTCTCTCTCTCTCTCTCTCTCTCCCTTACATATCCCTTAAACCCCAATAGACCCTTCCCTCCCCTCCACCACCACATCGTCTTGACATCACATGATCCCCCCAATCATACCCCCAACAGCACTCCCACCCACTTCACCATCCTTCACAGACATGGTAACATGGGATTCTCTCTCTCTCTCTATCTCTCTCTCGCTCTCTCTCTCTCGCCAGGGAAAAAATACACACCGAAATAGCACGAAAGGTGTTATTATTGACAAAAAATGGGACGAAAGGTCTTAAAATCGACAAACTAATGGGACGAACGTCTTAGTCTCAAAACTAATGGGACTAAAAACGAGGGAGAAGGCGGTCTAGAAAAACGGCATACCTATTTCATCAACGGGTCATAAATGATCAATCAACTTTGCATCACCTTGCACTGCAGGCAATTGCACCAGAACCCTTCGCAGTTCATCAACCCATTTGCATTACTTCTACTTAACCCCTTCTGTACCGACGACGTCTTTTTCATTTGATTTTAGCAACTTTTAGACGATTTGATGAGGCTTAGGCAGGATATGTGGTAGGTAAAAGGATGCATTGAGATAGTCTGTAGCCTTTGGATGGGTAGACGTCCTTCCTAAGCTCAATAAAGTCGCCTACTAGTTGCCAGAATATAATGAAAAGTACATCACCGGTATAGAAGGGGTTAAAATAAAAGGATCTGTTAACCCATTCCGTATCAGCGACGTGTGACATATTTTATTTAGCTATATTTAGACGATTTTATGCAGCTTAAGAAGGATCTGTGGTAGCTAATAGGGTTGATTGAGATAGTTCGAAGCCTTATACCTGGTACTGAACCGGTTAACCCTTTCACGCATATGACGCAATTTTGAGCCTATTGGGGATACTTTAAAGCCTTTGTTACCATCAGGGGTATTTAGAAACCTTTAGTTTAGTTACTTCAACCTCTGCAGTTGTCTTTGAGTTAGCTGTGGGCATAAAAACTAATTTTGAAGAGGAAATTATAAAAGTGAGAGAACTCTATTTCTTAATGCTAATCTGGCAACCTCTGCGTCATAAAAGCATGAAAGGGTTAATGACATAGACCATTAATTAACAGCCTCCTATGAAATTAACTAATGCACAGTCATTTGTTTAGATTAAATGAAATTGTAATAACCCTGTCTACCCGATTGCCTTGGTAAAAGATTAGTTTCATAACACAAGCACGCATGTAAATAAAAACCAGCTGAGGAGGAGCACTACAGTATACGGACAAAGTTTCACATTAGGTCAATCTAAGGCCGGTATCACACGAGAGCTTTTATAGTCAACATTCTATGATCAACATTTTTCTGGCAACATTTCTGGAATATTTCGCACTGGTATCGGAAACTAGACTGATGATAGATGAACTTAGGCAACCGAAATATTGTATATGTTGAACTCATAAGCTGTAAGACCAGTGTTGAGTATAAATGTTGAATATAAAAGCTTTCGTGTGATACCGGCTTAAGAGGGGTGACCTGTTTTTGTTCTGTCCTTTTCTATCTTTCTCTGGCTTGTATCCATTTGGCCCCTTTCAGCCTACTGTTTTAAGACGTTTATCCCCATCCAGGTGTCAATTTTTTACTGGTGAGCGGTAGCGAGCCAGCATATTTTTTATTTTTGTTTGACAGCAGGCTAAATTTGTACATTTTTCGATAGAAAAATTTCTCCGGCGAAGCCGGATTTCTTCATATAATGCTGGCTCGCTATCGCTCGCCAGGAAGAAATCGACACCTAGATGGGGATAAACGTCTTAAAATAGTTGGCTGAATGGGGCCGAATGGATACAAGCCAGAGAAAGAGAGAAAAGGACAGCAATAACAAAAAAGCAGGTCACTCCCTTTAAGCGAAACGTTGTCAATAAACCTCAAACGGTGTGTATATTAAATGTTGTCAAGTTTTCTGCGTTTATTTAGCACCTTCAAGGTATTTATATCTTGGGAGGGGTTTGTTTATGTTTGATGGAGGTCTAGGGAAGAAACTAAAACAATTATAAAACCAAAAATACATTACTGTATAATGTATTTGAGCCAGGAAAATAAAGTGTCCGGATGTGTGGATGTAAGTGGCCTCTGGTGTAAAGTGGATTAATTAAATTCCCTCCATTACCTAGAGTGAATAAATTGCTTGGTGACTTCAGTGCGACGACCTCCCTCTCTCTCTCTTTGTTGTATCTCTCTCTCTCTCTCTCTCTTAACCAACTTATGTGCGAGTATGTGTAATAACGTCAGAATCTGGAAAGTGTGGATATACAATATAAGTCTAATGACCAAAATAATGAAGAAAGCTAAACGTTATCAATAAGTAAATTCGTTGTTTTCATAGCTTGAATTAATTTATATAGCTTTATATGAATTATACTATTTTGCTTATGCAATTAGCAAAATAAAGGCGATATCACATTTTTTTTGTTTTTAATTTGTTTACGGGCAATTGTTTTTGGTAGTTCCAAAATTTATATTCCTTAAGAATTAAACTCCCCCTCCCCCCCCCCCCCCAACATAATATACCTTCGATCTAGTTTCCGATTCCAATTCGAAAGAGCCTTAAAATAGTATGAAAAAAAAAAAAAATACTAATCGAAAATTGCCCGAGATGCGCTCGTGTGACACCTCCTTAAATTAAGCTATAACTCATTTATTTCCACCTGACGGAGAATATAATCTTATAGGTTACAGGCTCCCTATCGCTCGTACAGAAAAAATCGACACATGAATAGGGTGATGCGTTATAATTATTATCGCCAAACTAATGGAGTGAAAAAGTCTTAAAATCTCCAAACTAATGGAACGAAAAGGAGAAGCCAAAAGACCCCCTACGGATCAAATAGGGTTAAACCAGGTCCCTCGGTATACTGTATAATATAATTGATTTAGGTCACTCCCAACACCAAACACCTCCCAATGAAATTAATGAAAGCATGTGATCCTACCGGGATTCGAACCTGGGTTACCACGTACAGATCATAAACAGTCTAACCATTACACCGTACTACATATCACCATACCATTCTACTGGCACGGAGAGAGGGCCGGCTACACATACAGTATAATCGGCTGTCGTCTGTGTAGGCTACGGTTGGCCAAATAAGTCGTGTCTCCGCTGTCATTACGTTTTGCTCGCTGTGTGCTGTATTAATGTCTGTCAGATGTTGAATAGGGTGTGCAAAGATAGGATTTTTGTTTTGCATATTTCACTTGATTTGATGATTTAAAGTTTAGATAGTGCTGACACTCGGATACCATAGTCTCTACTCCACTCATAAATATTCGTAGAGCTCACATATTAATAATTATGAAACCATATCTCTGGACACGAATTAATGCAGTCATTTTCTAAACGTCAACTACAAACATATATATACTAGTTTTTGAGGAGTAAGTTCCATCCTCAAATGTATGCCGTTAGTTATAATTGCATAAGGACAATTATAAGGGGTCCACGAAGACTTTTGAGTGGGCTAGAGTGTATGGCATCCGAGTGTACAGTCGCGCTACTAAGTCATGTTTCGGCACCAAGAAGATTTTGATCAATATAATTGGTATCAGCAATATCTAAGCTTCATTTCTTCATATCGAGTGAAGTATACAAACATGTTCCAACACTTACCCACCCTATTCAACATCTGACAGACATTAATACAGCACAGAGCAAGCCAAACGTAATGACAGCTGGGACATTACTTATTAGCGCGACCGTACATTATAGTTTCTTCCAATTTCCGGGGACTTCAGTGGGACATAAAGATATCTGAGAGTGGCTATATATACGGCAATCGTAGGCTTGTGCATATTTCTTAACTGTCTCGATAGCGTAATGCATAAGTGCGCGGAATTTCGATGTGAGTATCCTAGGTTCGAGTCCTTGGAGTGCCACATGTATTTGTTGATTTCATTAATTGAGTTTAGAGGTGAAGTTGGTTGGTGGACAACACATAATAAATAATATGCAACCTATAGTCCAGCCATTATAGCTAGGCCAGAAATCCTGACACTTGAGGGGATATGGGTCGTTTTTCTGGTACCCCTTCTTCCTCATGTTTAGCCCCATTAGTTGTCATATTTTTAGACGATCAGCCTATTATTTTGGCAATTTTAAATCTTTCGCCCCATTTATTTGTCAATATTAAGACTTTTCGTGTCATACAGGTGTCGATTTTTTCCCTGGCAAGCCTGTAATTTAAAAGGAACCTATCGAAAAATGTACAAATTTATCTTGAAGAAGGGTCTTGGGAGGGTGTTTTGTTTTTATGTTTGATGAAGGTCTAGGGAGGAAACTAAAAACATAATACAAATTTACATAAATGAGCAAATAAATACGCCCATACCCCCTTAACTACTGCCTAGAAAGAAACAAAAATAGAAGGTCCCGCCCCTTTCCCATTCTTAAGTAAGCCATTTTAGATTTACAGAAGTGACCATTACTTGCATTACTGCGTGTCCACAAACATTTCAGTAATGTAAGCATGTTTCCTTCTATTTTATTTTATTTATTTTTTTCCTTTTATTAAAGTGACAGTTACAGTGATGTACAATCTATATTATGCTAGTTCCCTTATAGTTTATCTTATTGTATCGGTACTTCCCTACATTCAACCTAGATGTTCCCCAATTCGGCCCTCCGCCACAGCCATTTCAAAGTCCAAGTCTCTCACTCTTGTCCTCTGTAGCGGGGGAGGACTTTGTGCTGCCTAGAAAACACGTCTAATTCAATCCTACCAATTCTCCTGCTATGTTTCAGTTCACGGAATGGCTATAAAGACTTGTGACCAGCTGGACACATTAAGTAACACCCCGTTCTTACCATTAATCATCAATTACAAACCCCAATGCACTTGAATAAACTAATGAAAGCATATGGTCCTCCCGGGATTCGAACTCGGGACACCACACCCAGAAAAATAAGCTTCTATCAGAAGTAGGTTGCATAATACAGACTATATGGCGGTCTGGTAGCGTATCAGTCTCGCCATAAAACACAATACACCCTCGTCTGTAGATTCCTAACTCGGAGAAATGGTCCTATGGTGTTAACGTCGGCCATACATTCCTAACTCAGCCAAACTTATCATACAGTGAGTGTTTTCAATGTTTGGGTGTCTATTGTTCTCTCATATTGGCACCTATAAACTGTGTGTGTGTTTGGGTTTGGGTTTTTTCTATGTGGATGAGGGAGACAAAAGGCCAAACTGCCTGTGACGAGTGCCTCTCCCAGAGTTAAAAGAGTGACAGGGCCAAAATCAAGGAACGTTCCAGCCAAAATGTCTGGACACACGGAGTTTGAAACAATTTAAGTCATAGGATGAAGGAAAGATGGATTCAGGGAGAGAGTTCCAGAGCTCAGCTGTTGAATAGAAGAATGATTGGGAGTAACGTGTGTGTGTGTGTGTTTGTGTACCTAATTGTGCTTTACAGGATTGAAATATATTCTTGTATTGTCTCGTCTGCGATTTGTAATGCTTTTCATGTGTGTGTGTGTGTGTTTAAATAGTAATCCTTCATATCGTACGCAAACACAATTATGCCAGTCAACATCTGGTTAAAACATCTATTTACCCAGTCACCATCCTGTCAAATCATCTGTATTCTTGCAGTCATATTATTGTCAAAAGTCTACATTTAGTCATCAATTTCATCTAGCCAATTTTATTTGATGGGGAGATGGGTCGTTTTTCTGGACACCTTTCGCCCTCGTATTTAGCCCTATTAGTTTTCAGATTTTAAGACGTTCAGCCCATTAGTTTGGCGATTTTAAGACTTTTCTTCACATTTCTTTGTCAATATTAAGACTTTTCGTGTCATTTTGGTGTCGATTTTTTTCCTGACGAGCGATAGCGAGCCTTTAATTTAAGAGGAATCGGCCTTCGGCCGTGAATTTTGTTTATCGAAAAATTTACAAATTTGTCTTGAAGGATGGTGAGGGGGGGGGGGGAAAGAGGGTAAGGTTGATGGAGGTCTAGGTAAAAAAATATATAGCCTACATGAGCAAATAATTACGTTTATCCTCTTTTAATCATCAGGTATATTTTCAGTCATTCTCGTCAAAGCTCTCGTATATTCATCCAAACCACTATCCTGCCACACACTCACTATCCGAGTATTGATCCAGTCTCTAGATTGTGGATACCAAGCGAGCAGGGCAAGACCCATGTGATAAGGAGTTGCTGGAACTCCTGTTTCACTTGCCTGGCTTCCCTCACTGTTTCTGTTTGTCTCACCTACACAGAAATTAATCCAGCTAGATCTCACAAACACCTCTTCCTCCTATTCATTTCACTACACTTAACAATCACACCACACTTCTTACCAATACATTTTGTACCTTGAATTTAGCTCACCGTCATTCGTTCAACTTTGGGGAAGACACTTGTTACAGACAGTTTTGCCTTTAGTCCCTGAGTTGAGGAGAGCTAGTGGACCTACGTGTCTTAGGTTTGAGGTAATACAATCAATCGCATAAAGAGCTATTTGGGATGGGGAAAATTGTGGTCTGGAGCCCTGCCCAAAGAAACCCTTGGAAGTGGGAACGGAAAACATGGAGAAGGTTCTCACTTTCCCTTTTCCCAAAATAGACATAAGATAGGAAAGAGGATAGTGGGGCCCTTATGCTTCAGACTACTGGCCACTGTCTCGGCCAACTTTACAGCCTCTTTAGTCGTCACGCTGCTGAGATAAAAGTAGAGATATGCCCATAAATGGTTGGTTATCACCCAGTATATAGTTATCAGCCTGCCTCTATGTTTCACTTGACACACTTCAACAGACACACACCGGATTTATGACGATAATGTGTGCCTTTCCATATGAAGGTTATAAACTTTAGGATCTTTGAATATTTGTATAATGTGGTCACATACTGTATATATTCAGCTTAGGAAAGTCCTCTAGCAATGTAAGGGTCACAATCTATCACAATTAACCCTTCGACTCACACAGACATTTTCCAATATTATTAAAATCATCTAATGAACGAAGTAATGATAAACTGAGAGGGTTAATGAAGGGTAGCCGACCGCCCACGCCGCTACACAACTCATTAACAAAGATCAGTCGGTTTTTAAGAGAGTCGTAAAATGGGTCTCGGGTTGCGATGGATGTTTATGCTATGGAGGGTCGAAGAATGGAGGATCAAAGTTTGGTTCAGACGTAGGCGTAACATGAGACCACACAGGATTACAACGGATTTATAAAGTTTACAAAGGATTACAAAGGATTTCAAAGGTTAACAAAGAAATTCAAAGGTTTACAATGAATTACAAAGGCTTTTTGTCTTTCTATGTGAGTGAGGGAGACAAAAGGCAGAACTGCCTGTGGCGAGTGCCTCTCCCAGAGTTGAAAGTGTCAGGGCCAAAGTCAAGGGACGTTCGAGCCAAAATGCCTGGACACACGGAGTTCGAAGCAATTTAAATCATAGGAAAAGGGAAAGACTGATTCTAGGAGAAAGTTCCAGAGCTCCGCTGTTCAATAGAAGAAAGATTGAGAATAACGTTTCACTCTTGGGCTGGAGAGTTGCACAGAGTAGGGGTGAGATTGTGTTGCAAGACGGTTGCTACGAGCTCTACAAACGATTATAAAGGTTTAGAAAGAATTTCTGAAGTTTACACAGAGTTACAAACGGTTTCTAAAGTTTACAAGGAATTACAGAGGATTACAAAGGTTCAAAGTGGATTTAAAAGGCTTACATAAATTACATAGGTTTACAAAGGTTACAAAGAATTAAAAAGGATTACAATCGATTTCAAAGGTTAATAAAGGCTTACATAGGATTTCAAAGATCTACAAAGAATTACAAAGAGAGCAGTCACTGATCTACTGATGCAAATAAAGCTGGTATTACACGAGAGCTTTTATAGTCAACATTCGATAATCAACATTTCTGGAATATATTGCACTGGTATCGGAAACTATCATATGGCTAGTTAAGGGGAGATCTCCACTCGAGGGATTTTTTTCTTGACCCCTTTCTCCCTCATGTTCAGCCCCATTGCTTTTGATATTATAAAAAGTTTGCCCCATTAGTTTAGCGATTTTAAGAACTTTCACCCCATATTAAGACCTTTCGTGCCATTCAGGTGTCAATTTTATCCTGGCGAGCGATAGCGAGCCTGTAATCTAAGAGGAATCGGCCTTCGGCCGGGACATTTTTTTACCGAAAAATTTACACATTTATCTTAAAAGGGACTCAAGGGGGTGTAATATTAAGCTTGATGTAGGTCTAGGGAACAAACTAAATACCTCCCCTTAATACGACACCTCTTGGAGTACTGTGTAGTGTGGGTCACCATATTATAAAATGGAGGTTTAAGGGGAGATGGGTCGTTTTTCTGGTCCCCCTTCTTCCTCATGTTTAGCCCCATTAGTTTTCAGATTTTATGACGTTCGACCCATTAGTTTGGAGATTTTATGACGTTCGACCCATTAGTTTGGAGATTTTATGACGTTCGACCCATTAGTTTGGAGATTTTATGACGTTCGACCCATTAGTTTGGAGATTTTATGACGTTTGAAAAGCCCATTAGTTTGGAGATTTTATGACGTTTGAAAAGCCCATTAGTTTGGAGATTTTATGACGTTCGACCCATTAGTTTGGAGATTTTATGACCTATCGCCCCATATCTTTGTCAATATGTCATTTGTCAACTCATGTCATTTAGGTGTCGATTCTTTTTTTCTGGCAAGCAATAGCAAGCCTGTAATTTAAGAAACACCGGCCTTCGTCCTGGATATTTTTCTATCGAAAAATGTACAAAGTTATCTTGAAGGAGGGTCGGGGGTTAAGCTTGATGGAGTTCTAGGGAGGAAACTAAACAAACAAATATATATACAATGATACATAAATGAGCAAATGAATACACCCATCCCCCTTAACCCTTTTGCTAAGGCTATATTTGGGCTATTTAGGGCATATTCAGGCACTCCTGAATGATAAATCAAGCATCTGCATTAAATGAACTGTATTTTGCCGAAAACTAGGCGACAATAGCTTCAAAATGAGACCAGAACGGGCCTCGTACGTGGCCTGGTTCACACGCAGCGGTGCCATAGAAACGCGGGAAACCCGCTATTTGTTAGCACTCGCTCGCTTGGCAACACTGTTGTGAGAGACCCGCGCGAGACACAGTCTACCTCAGTGAGCCGCTCGCTGCTCTGAGGGTCGGAGGTGGGCCCCTCACACTCCCGCCCACTGACACTCGATTTTTACGGTTTTTACAGACTTTTAAAGCCTGGAAATTGCTGCAAATTGCCAGGACGTTCCAGAACGTCACCCGCAACAAAAGGGTTAAGAATTGGGAGTTCAGAAAAGGGTCACGAGTATTATGCCAAAGTTGAGAAATAAACCATATGAGAAATGAACCTATTTAACCTGACAAAGCACAGAATGAGGGGAAATTTAATTTAAATATAAATATTCACAAGCACTTCACAGTTGATAATAATAATAATAATAATAATAGTTCTTAAAGCTAGCGCATGCTAAGCTAGCTAAGGATAGCTCAATAAGGCCGATTAGGCGTATTTCCATTGGGGTCCTGTACTACTACCCCATCCCTTTGCTCATGAGGGATGGTAACGATTCAGTGCTTGTGAAAAATCTTTAATGCGCCGAGCGTGGGCGCGAACCCGGGCCTTCTGGGTGGAAGTCCGAGACGCTAGTCACTACACCAAGCGATCCGCTGGGCAAATGGTTTCAACATTGTTGGACAGTGATTCAAATCAGATCAAGCTAATTGCATATTATGTTTCAACCCCGTCGTAAGCATATGGAATAGGCCGCCACGATAAGTTATAAATTGTGAAACTGGATCGTCTTTTAAAACACGTTTAGATAAATGCATGCGATCAAACTTCCATCTAGTTCATTAAGGGGGAGGTAGTCGCTTTTTCTGGACCCCCTTCTCCCTTATGTTTAGCGTATTATTTTTGAGATTTTAAAGACGTTTGTTCCGTTAGTTTGGCGATTTTGAGATCTTTCGCCCCATTTTTTGTCAATGTGAAAGACCTTTCTTGCCATTTAGCTTTCGATATTTTTTCGTGGCGTGCGATAGCGAGCACGCAATTTTAGAAGAAACCGGACTTCGGCTGGATTTTTTTTTGTTTTTACTGAAAAATGTACAAATCTACCTTGAAAGGGGGTCTAGCTTTTGGAGATTTAGCGAGCAAACTAAAAAAATAAGTTTATAAACAAATATATAGGACAAAAACCAAGCACAACCCCCTTAAATAGCTGAATAGGTAAAGTAAAATTTAGTAAATTGAGTTATACTGTACACTGTTACGAGGGGAGCCCGGGGAAAGCAGATGCTCAAATAGCCTAGCCCACAGCACTGTCCAAAAGAAACGCTGTAGCAAAAAGACAAACAATGCTGTAGACCTGCACCCAATACTGCCCACTGTACTGCACTACCCTGCAACAGACAAGCTCTTAACCTGACAGCTGCAGGGAGACTTATAAGTTTTACCGTGCGCTGCTGCGGGAAGACTCTTATAATCCTAGGCCTAAAAAAAAACCACACATTTAAACCACCCCAGTACGGTATCAATTGATTTTTTTTTTTTTTTTTTTTTGCCCCTTGGCCATGCCAAATATCACTCCTCCACATCCCCCTCCTTTCCCCCCCCCCTTCAATTATCACCTATTTTCCCTGTTATTCCCTTATTCTTAGGTATATTTTCGTGCTAACAATAGCGAGTTGCTAGCAGGGTGTGATCATATGTGTTACCAAGCGAGTGCAAGAGAAAGATTTACGTCACTACACGTCAGTGTCGCTCCAGGCGTCATGAGAGGTGGATGTTGGTCAAGCTGGCTCACACTTTAGTTATGTAACTCTCGCATTCATTTCGCGATTTTGACCGGCCAAACACTGTTTCCACTTGTTTTATTGTTGTAACAGGTTAATATCTTCATAATAAACGTAAAATAGGCGCATATGGATAAGTATTAATGATATTTATGGTAAGATAATGATTTTAGTGACAGGAATCAGTGAAATAGGTGCGCACAGGCAGTGGTGGTCACTACTCCCCCTGTGCACTTACTAGGTTAATATCTGACTCAAACACCAAGACACACAGGTTCTCTAGTAAAAGGAGTTATCTTCCTCTTTGCTCTATTAAAGCAGTAATACATGGAGACACAAAAATATCTACTGTCCCCGAGTCTGGTCGATAGTGCGTTTAGTATTTCAAGAGTACTTCTAAGGTTATTCTAGACTGCACATAAATGCCAAAACATAACACTGCTAGACTCCCAGACACTTCATAATATGCCCAATCGCTCAGGAATTGAGAATGCTATGAAGCAAAACCCATGGGAATAAGTCTCCTGCAGAAGCCCAACAATACACAAGAGTTGGTATTTCAGTAGGTTGGGGCAGGCTACCAAGGGCCAGCCAACAAACCACTGTAAATACCAACATCAATAATACAGCATAAGTACATACAATAATCAATAACAATGCAGTAGAATAACGGAAAAGAAATAGTAGGAAAAAGGTGTGAAGCTTATTAACTAGAATGCCAGAGAAAAAGATGCAGTATTTCTATCTAACAAAATGCAATTAAATCTTATATCTAAACTATTTATAATAGGACAAAGCTATAATGCTTATAATGACTCCAGCCCCTCCCTGCTACTATCCAATAAGGAACAAAATAAGTATATGCGGTATTTAAGGGGAAACAATGAATCAAGCCTAACAACACCAAACAGTGGATGTTGTCAGAACGAGGGCTAGGACTGAAGTGACGCTGGCTCGTGCAGCCACGAGATTTCCCAGGGCCACGCGAGGGAGGATAGGGGAGCGCCAGGCAGCCTGTGCTCTCATTAACAATACAGGAGTAATTAAATAAACCTCAGACATCATTGTGCAACTTATGATAAACTGAATTAATCGCACAAGGGCTAAATAAGCCAACTAATTATAAAGCTAGCCAAACGGCAACGTATACTGCAGGCGCCACCAGCCTGTCAACACAAGGGCTAGCCACGAACGAAAGAAAGAAGGCAAGCTAGCCTCTCACGGGGCTAGGTTGATTATTATAACACACATACAACTGAACTGGGGTTATATAAGTTCAGGGGAATGTGACAACACATAAAGGTTCGAGTCCCGGAGGGAAGAAGGAAAACCTAATATTTATTAGTGGCCCCTTCATCATTGACGATATGCCTTAAACAGTAATGGCACTCTTTTAACTCGTGCGTCAGCTGTTCGAAACACCCGCCCCAGAGTAATAAAGAGACCTACATCGTAAGCGTACGCTCATTCACTTACGGAATCGTCCTTATGATCGGGAGATCACTACGAAAAAACTTTGTAAAACAAAATAAAAAAAATAAAAAAATATATTAGAACCACTAAAAGCTATGCTTCCCATCGTGTGGATGTTGATAGAGTGGGTGTGCACATACATGTGCTACTTCTCCTTTTAGTTAAACACGAGTAACCTCGTCAGGACAACTCGGTTTGTTCCTGTTCGTATTAATTTGTGTATTCCAGCATATTTCAAGATTGAAAATAAAAGTAAGTGAAACATGGCGTTGTAGTTCCGTAGACTTTAACGAATTCCTAGAGTTGTAAAAATAAAGGTATCACGGCGATAACTACTGGTTCACTCAATTATAACTACCTTTAGGCGATGTTAGGCAACTAAGCCCTATTTGGTGCAAGGTGAGTCTTCCCCCCCCCCCTCTCTCTCTCTAGATTCATACAAATCATCAAAGTTTTCGGCAAACTATTTACTTTGTATTTCATGTCCTGATGTATAGTAACGAGAAATGGACACATAACAGCGAGTAGGATAGGTATATGAATGTCCTTGATACTAATTGTCTTCACAAGATAATGGACTACCACTGCGATGGCTATATATCAATCCAGTGACTTATTGAAAGTACTTCTAGCAAGATGTCTACCACTATTGTTTTTATTGCTGAAGGCCGAACCCTATCCTTGTACTGCAGTGACTACCTCATACACCTGTATGTACTGGGCTTCCATACACTTCTGCAGCTTCAATGTTTCTCTTCCCGATGCAACATAATGTACTGACGGTAGAGAGGACCGTAGCACAAAAGTGCAATGGGAACATATTGGTCTAGCAATGCTAAGTATGGTATAGGTAGCACCAACGAACTTGACAAAAATCTTGATTCTTGACCTCCTTGTAACTCAAGAGCCTAGAGCAAACTGGCTGTAAATATCCAAACCTATTTCCTGGTGGGCTCTTCCCAAATGATAGAAATGTCAGCTCGATTGCTTTCATTAACTATGAGAAGTTAAAGGGGTCAAGATTATTGTCAAGTTCGCTGGTGCTACCTATAGTATCCTTAACTACGGTACTATTAACTGGCCTCATGATTATGGGTAAAATTAGTTTCTCGCTCTGACGCTACAGACAACGTTGCGAAGGTAGGTGCAGGTTCAGGTGTCGCAAATTTGTTTTTGTTTTCTTATGTGCATGAAGGAGATAAAAGGCAAAGTTGCTGTAACAAGTGTCTCCCCAAAGTTGGAAGAGTGAGAGAACTAAGTTAAACATTTTAATTTTATGATTCGCCTCCTCTCTTGCTTGGGGACATTAGGTGCGGAAGTGCCTACATATTCTGCAGGGATTTCATTTTGCATTGGTACTATTCCCCCCCCCCCCCACGGCCCGCCCTCCCCCACTCGCACACACACACACACTATGATCCTTGGAGAGGCATCCTTGACATAACTATAGTCTTTGCTCTACTTGCCTTTGACACATTGCTAGGGTATTTATTACACTTGAACCATGCATACTGTATTTTGCACTGCCTCATTAATAGCAAGCAAATTTCTGGAGTTCTGCCTGCTTATTAAATTTACCAGTACTTATAATCACGGTGGCAAACATAACAGCTGTGGCTTTAAATGACACCAGGTCACTAGATCTAAGTAACTCTCTCCATATTAAATAATTCTACCTGGTAATGATCGATAAGGATTGTAAATCAAGTGGGGTATTATTCATGGCTCTCTTTATGTTCTCACGAAGTGGAGATGGTAACTTATTCATTACAATGACAGTACATATTTCATCGACACAACATTCAGGGTGTCAATGGATCGGATGGTACACTCGAAAGCGGTGTAGAATGTTTTAAGCACATATACCTCATAAATTGAAGAATACAATTCACACAAGTTGGTGATGTGTGCGGATTTAATGCGATCTTTTGTCTGTAAGTCTTTTCAAGTAAGGCTAATGCTGTAGCATAGCTACTGGCTATTAAACTAAATCCCTCCAACTATTTCTGAGGCTCACCCTAAACTTGCCTGGGCAGATATGTAAACTGCTGAATATCTGACTTCTTGTCAACATGCATAGTACAGCAGAAGATACCCCAATATCCTGTCCATGTTTTTTTTTTTCTAAGTTTATGAAGGAGACAAAAGGCAAAACTGCCTGTAACAAGTGTCCCTCCAATAGTTAAGGGGACCGACCGGTTAATTTAGGCTTAAAAAACTCGAAATCCTGAAAACACCAATAGGTGTTTACTCAACAAGAGTCAACATCCCTTCATAAGCCAGTGAAATGTTATTAGTGAAAACCCATTGGAAATAGTATTTTTTATGTTTTCCAAACTTTTCCTGTAATTCTAAAAACGTTATATAGCGAACTTTGAAATTAACATGCTCAGTAACTACTGGTCGTACGAGGAGCATACCTATATAAATCGAAAGAGCGTAAGCTACTCTACAACCTACCATACGCTTTATCTTCTACTTTGCCATGTTCCCGCATAAAATATTGTAAATCTAAAAAACAAAAGTAAAAATGTTCACCTAATGACCTTAGACTTTCACCTGTTTTTCTCAGAACCTATATTGCCACACTATCGGATGTTATTTTACAGTTATTATTGGACCTATAGGAATGGTGTATATACCATTGGAAAGGTAATTAAAAACACTAAAAGGCCTATAAACCAAATTTACTCTAATAATTTCAAAATTTTCACAATATGTCGTCAAAGTTGTAATTTTCTATAAATATATTTGCCTGAATCCGTCATCACCTAAATCGAACAAATACACAAATTATATAAAATGTGTTTTATAGAAACTATAGATACACCTTTTGTGAGTTGTTTGATCACTTAAAACATGTGCTATGGGTATTTCTGTAGGAGTTTATAATTTTCTGCAGTACTATGATTTTCAACATTTTTTTACCTAAATTGCAAGAAAAAAGCAAAAAAAATTTTTTTTTTTTTTTTTTTTATCTAGTTTTATGGTCATATACACCTGTGCCAAATTTCATTTAAATTGATAGTAAGACCTGGAAGTAGGGTAATTATCCGGTCGGTCCCCTTAAAAGAGTGAAATAGAGCCAAATTCTAAGTACGTTAGAGTCAAGATGTCTGGACACACAAACCTTGAAGAAGTTCAAGTCATAGAATAAGGGAAAGACAGATTGAGGGAGAGAGAGTTTCAGAGCTTCCTCGTTGAGCAGAAGAAACACTGGGAAACTCGGTTCACTCTTGGGTTACAGAGTTGGATAGAACAGGGGTGGGAATGAGTTGAAAGGCGGGTGCCCCCCACTCACCATACGGGAGGAGGTATTCACTGAGAAGGCTCTGAAAAACACAGATTATTGTAATAGCGGTAGAAGAGTGAGAGAGATGCAACATTGTGGCATGTAGAGAAAGATTGTAGGGAATTAGTGAGAGGAGGTAAATTGATCAGACGAAATGCTTTTGACTACCATTTCGAGAAATGTGGTATGGGTAGAACCTCCACACATGCGAAAGCCCTGCCTGTAGGTCAATAAACCTACAGTGCTCCGGCGTGGGATTGAACCCGGGCCTCCCACACACAAGGCGAGTCTGGTACCGCTTAGCCACACTGACCCAAATTATGGAAACAACACTTTAGTAAAATAATATTATAAATAAAAGAACACAATCCACCACATAGGGTGTACATTAATTACTACATGAGTAAGTTAATCTGTTTCCCATTCAAACTAATCACACATATAGCAATGCATTATCGTCACGTTCAAGGAAATTAAAGAATTGTAAAGGCTTACTGTTGCTCCGAGCTACAGGCCAACCACTCTGACGTGATGCTGCAAATTTTTACATTACTGTATAAAGTGTATCTGGTCAAATTACTGTATAAAGTGTATCTGGTCAAATTACTGTATAAAGTGTATCTGGTCAAATTACTGTATAAAGTGTATCTGGTCAAATTATTTTATACACATTCCAGTAAAGATGCATTCTCTGACAAAACATTTGCGAATGTGGATGTTGGGTGTCCCTTCCTACCAAAATTCGTATTTTTTCACAAACCAACTTTACTTCTAAACTCAACTAATGAAATCAACGAATACATGTGGCACTCCAAGTACTCAAACCTAGGATACTCACACCGAAATTCCGCGCATTTATTCATTACACTAACAAGACAGTCATAAAAACTTATTCTAACGCCAAAAGAGGTTAATTCATATTCTAGGTAAGAATTTCTACATTTTATGAGTTATTTGATTTTGTGACTTCAAAGGACAAATAGTTTATCAATAGTTTACATTTCATATTTTAATCTCACCTCTTCTTATGCTTAGCTAATTTCCTAAGCATGTGTCCAAGTTCAATACATCAATTTGATTTACTACTAATTCTATACAATACCCTGTATATAAAATAGGCCAATATATCTATTTATATAAACACTCAAACATCCATGTACACAGAAACAAAAATAGCATTGCACCCGAAGTGTAGGCCTATTTGATATTGGAATAGGCAAGTACTGTACCTCAGAACCAGATATTGAGGCATGCTATGTTTACAGGTACCGACCCGATAACACTACTGTTAGTGAGTGCTATTTGTATTTTGTACTATTGTTAATGTCTAGTCAAGTTGCAAATTTGATTTTGATAGAAAATGTTGACACTAATTGTAGTTTCTTTATTCATGAAGAGTTTAGTCACATTTACCAGAACGTCCCGGACTTCCCAAATTGACTAATTCCTTGAACGTGACGATAGTGTGTTGTTATGTGTGCGATTAGTTTGCTTGGGAAACAGATTAACTTGCTCATATAGTTGTGTACACCCTATGTGGTGGATTGTGTTCTTTTATTTCATAAATTTTATTTTAGTAAGTGTTATTTCCATATAGCAATATTGATAAGTTATTTTACCTTTATCTTGTATCGTCCCAGTTTTGGTTTGTTTAGTTTGCAAGTTTTACATTTTAATAATGTAAAACTTGCAAATTAAACAAACCAAAACAGGAACGACGCAATATAAAAACAAAATAACTAGCCTAATCAAAATCACTATGTGGTAATAACGATTTAGAAAATTCTACATAACCAATTACTGTATAATTACAAAAACATGCAAATTTTTAATACAATTACGAGGAAAATTAAAATATAAAACTTGAAAACTAACTCAAGTTACTGTTCAAATATATCTGATTACTGTGTGTATCATGATTCCCAAATTAAGAAAAATATAAATCTTTCTGAATTAATTGTATTTGTGTTCAGTTGTTGTTGTTGCTGCTCCCCAGGCTGTCTGTCTGAGCAGCCCCAAGGTCCCAACCAAGGCCAAGGCCATAACTGAGCGCCCTCACAGTTCAATTGTTATGTATTTTCACTGGGAAAAGCAGGTTGTAAGTTGGTCCATCGGATTCTAGACTGTAACTATGTGTGACACGTGTATCAATATATATATATCAACGTGTTCAAGAATATAATAGAGCTCTGTCTCGAGTAGGCCACCCCCAGTACAGAAAAAAAAAAAAAAAAAAGGGGAAATGGGCCGGAGCAAGTAGATAGATAGAAATAGAAGAGCCAGGGGTGCAATACTTTTTATTTCTTTGCTTTGGTGTTTATTTACTATAGTATATTCACTATAATTAGGCCAGACATTTTCTTGACTACTGTTTATAAATCAAACAGGACTAGAGTAATCTAGCTAATATTTCTACCATTTGGGAAGAGGCAGCCAGGGAATAGGTGTGGATATTTACAATCTATATACGCTAGCCCTTTTTGAGTTGTAGAGGTTTGGGGTTAAGATTTGTGGCCTATTAATAATAAATAGACTATAAACACCATAAAAAACACATATATTCATAATAATATACATACTATGATGTACTACTCTAAACCAAACTATATCAAAAACAACAAATATAGATGCTATAAAATATATATGTACTATACCAATCTATAATTCTTCAATGTAGCTACTGTACATGCTTCCACTCTTGGTAATTGATTGATGAAGCGTCTCTTCTTTTAAAAAGGATATCGGCTAAAAGATGTTAAATTAATTAAAAATAATTATACATTTTATACACATTACTTTAAATGAAAATTTATCCTATGTACCATCAAATGACAACTGTATTTGTTTATCTAACTATCTCAAAGATATATTGTATAGATTTTGATTATTTTAATTTAAATTTTAATTTCATATTTTTTCACCAACCAACTTTACTTAATTAATTAAATCAACGAATACATGTGGCACTCCAAGGACTCGAACTTAGGATACTCAAATTAGGTTAGGAGACTGTGACTTACTGAACACAATAATAAATTAACATCTTTGATGAGTGACCAGTCCGTGCTTCGAACCCGGACCTATAGCGTAGCAGTCCAACACCAAACCAACAAGACCACCGAGGAGCATAGAAGTGATAAGTTTCCATCCACTACCACCGGCTCCGACTCTTGATCACACAGCCTAATGCCGTATATGGTCTTTATAATATACAGTCACCACAAAGTCCTTGACCAGGGAGGTTCAACAAATGTTGTTGTTGTTGCTGTCGTTCCCTAAGCTGCCTGGCCGAACAGCCCCGAGACCCTAAGGAAGGCCATGGCCACGGTCGGGCTTTCCCACAGAGCTCTCAAGGAGTGTAGATTGTGTTGTTGGTGCAAGTGATTGTGTGAAATGCAGTCTTCTAGGATGTGTCCAATGGTATGGTGTGCTGTGTTACATCCCGGGCAGGTGAAATGTTGTATTCACACACAGTTGCCCACTTCAACATAGTCAATTATCATCTCGAGTCAATCTTATGAAGCAAGCCCTATGATTTTTTTATTTTTTTTCCCCAGACACCGTAATTCCCGAGAAGGGGTGGTCATGAATATTAGGCGTTTGTCACGAATCGCTAGGTCAAGTTGCCCGGGCTTGACAACTACCATTAACATTTTGACAGTGAGGCCTCGATCCGAACCTTTGATCAGCAGCCGACGCTCTACTGACTATGCTACGGCCGTATGATAATATAATATAAGAACCTTACACATCCCTGGCTAGTGTTTGGACTGGACAGAGCTATACTTTACTCCATGGTCAAGAACTTAGTGGCATGAGTATACATACAATAATACAGTAACACTCTCTTTGAAACAAACTACATATAAAACAGCAAATATAGATACTCTAAAATATAACCATACTACAGCCAAAGCTACCTTGAGAGCTATGTTCACCTACACTTACCCATAACACCGAGGCACTTTTGGTAGTCATTTGTGGCCCACCTTTAAAACTTCTACTTTACTTTCCTCTACTCATGAAACAAAAAATCCTCAATAAAACTGCACAAAGATCGAATAGAATTTTTTTGTTTTGAGAATATAAACCTTTAAATGGAAAAAAGCTAAATTTGCTTTATTCTAGTTAACCCCTACTGTACCATAGGTTACTACCATAAATGTACCCCCCAGTACCAAGCAATGTGGCCAAAATGGCTTCAGAGGCAAGATATAACAACTTCCCACCTCAAAAGTTGATGAAACACTGACCCAGACAGCCTGTGGAAGCTTGCAGCCAACCTAAGAAGTGTTGCCAATTCCTTAGAACAGTGTTTACAAGTCATGGTACCAGCCACTGCCTGATACTGGCAGTTACAAGGACCGTATATTACTGACGGCTTGCAGCCGTCGCTGGAACTGGGCAGTGATTTATCTACTGACAGCTGGCAGCCATTGCTGGGATTGTACGGGTTAACTACATACAATTTAATTCAGCTTAATAAAAGACCTCAGGGTATGGAACAGCTAAAGACAGGTAAATATAATTTTCTAACTCAGACATGTTCTTCCTAAGTTGAATATAATTATTAGGTAGTAATTAATACGTGACCCAAATTGGTACCATCATATTAAAAGGGTAAATAAGCAATATTTATTCATAAGACAGGTAACCAAAGTAGATATTTCAGAGGTAGGCCAGGACTTTTGAGCGAGACGGTAAAGACAGATTTACACAAACGCTTTTTCATGCAACTTTCATCAGACAGCTTCTGAAATATACCTTAATAAGAATTCTGATTAGTTTGGGCATGAGGAGAGGTTGGAATATAAAAATTGGGTGAAGAGATGCATGGCTGTGAATGTGGAGGGAGCTGCATGAAGGGATAGACATAAATATACTGTATCTGGGATCAGGTAGGCTACTTTGGGCTGATCTTAAATAAAAGAAACTTAACAATAGGGCTGCTTGGAATTCCGCCATTAGGATGTGAGACTGAACCTGAAATAAATATGAGTCACTCAGTTATTAAATGTATGTATAATAATCTACCTTCAATCTAGTAGCTAATACCAGAGAAAAATAGCCTTGATATTATTCTGTGGTGGGCTGGATCTGTCAGAGTGAGGATTGGTGTCCTCTACTTCCCATAGCCGGTTCTGACTTTATCTTTTTCATCATTCTTATTTCTAACTTTTTTCCTGGGAGTGGTAAAGGCAGTGGGGCCATAATGGTGTGCCCCATGGCTCCCCTGTGTCTTACTCTCACAGCCCACTGGCACAAGTCGGCCTTTCTCTGGCGTAGGGATGCGCGACTCCACCGCCCGCCACTTTGGTGGTGCAATCAGCTTCTGGAGCAGTGGACCAATGGTTCCTATCTTCAGAAAATTCCTGTGCTTGGTATGCTTCCTCCCAGGGCCCCACTGGGGTAAATAAAATAGCAAAACAGTGGTGGAACTGCCATCCGGGTGAGGGACTGCTCTGGGTCTGCTCCTTCAGTGTTAAGGGCTATATAGGTTAATCCACATAGTGGAAATGGCACTGTGGAGTGGGTCAGTGGAGGCATGTCTGGGAGTCTGGAGGCAGTTTCTGCCATGGCCATCCCTTTTGGGGCGCTTCCTCTGGAAGCGAGGCGTCAGATTGATGATGATGATTATTCTATAAAAATGTTGCGTATCAAAAATTGCAGGAAAAAGACCTTGTGTAAATCAGCTTTAAAGTTTGCAGAACCGAGTGGGAGTGAGTTTACAAGTTCGACTTAATGAGTGGCCGCAGGTACTTGTGGAAGGCTGCCGGCACATCTGTCTGGTTCAGGGGACTCTTCAGGGCCTCGTCAAACATTCTGGAAAGTAAGTTGTCATATAGATAATTTAAATCACATTGATGAGTAACTAAATTGGGCTGTAACATTAAGGAGAAATTATTGCAGTAACATATTACATTTAACCCTCGCCGAATGGCCATTTAAACATACATACATACAACATTAGTAAGGTAGAGTTGGGTATGGTGAGTTATATGTAGGCTACTGCACAATATAATATTAGGACAGGTGGCATATTTAGTGTTGCTGATGTCAGGTACAATAATTCTTCAATTCTAAGGCTGAGAACAAGAAGAGGTAATGTAAGAAAATAGTGATGTTAAAATATGACTCAAAAGGAACTGCAATTGCTGATTTCTATTGAGCAATAATGGCCGATGTAATCCGTTCAGGAAGCATGCTACACAAACAAAGTGTTCTTACTCAAAATATTATGCATGGATGAAGGGTCAAAGTCAAACTGTTCTCTACTTGTATCTAGGCTTGACATTGGCCTTTCTAGTACTCAGTCCTAGGATTGTCAATCTAACATCTGGTAAACATTGCCATCTCAGTATCCCAGAATGGAGTCGGTGATATTAAATAATAATAAGTATCACATTTTAATTAATAATATCTATTTACTCTGGCCCAATCCCCATTTTTTTTTTTATAATAATAATAATAATAATAATAATAATAAATAATAATATGGTAATAATTTCAGTCTGCTAATCATCTACAGTCAGCCAAAACACACTGAAAAAAGGCATCCCTGGATGGGTATGCCGCCAATCGAACCTCTGGTAAACATTGCCGTCCCAGGAGCCCAGGGTAGAATCCAGGATGCGGTCGTCGATGTCAAAGGCGTCAACCAGGGACACAGCGTCGGGCCTCAGAGCTGCCAACAGTCCCACCATCTCATTCTCAAGCTCACTCATGTCCTCCGTTCTCAGGGCTCCACTCTATGATAATAAAATAATAAAACAAGATGTAAAGCATGAATAAAAGGATATCAAGTGTGTTAGTAACTTGGCTTGACAGGTTTCATACATGGTGAGAAGTGCATGTTGAATATTGATGTATATTTGGAGCGGCTATGGTTGTGTGTCTTGTCTGTGAGACTGTGACTAGTGTAATTAGGTTAACCATATTGATCAAGTGATAGTATTTACATGCGATACTATAGGTAGCGCCAACGAACTTGATAATAATATTGATCCCTGACCTTTTCATAACTCAAACGGGCCTAAAGCAAACAGTTGATCCCTGACCTCTTCATAACTCAAAAGGGCCTAAAGCAAACAGTTGATCCCTGACCTCTTCATAACTCAAAAGGGCCTAAAGCAAACTGGCTGTAAATATCCACACCTATTACCTGGTGGACTCTTCCCAAAATGGTAGGAATGTCAGCCCAATGGGGGAAAATAAAAAATTTGTCTGCTTTTTTCCCGCCTTTGGTTCGCACCGAACCTAAATTTGTTACCATCGAGTGAATTGAATTTTTTAAATCGCAGTCATCAAAATATCACTCGATTTCTATAGTCATGAATGTTACAGATATATTACTCTCAAATTCTATTCAGTACATTGTCCAATATACAAAGTACAGTATTTATGATCAATAAACACGATTCTATTACGCCTACACAAACACATGGTAAGCCCCCTAAAAGTAGTCCTGCTAATATTTCAATAGATAGGTATCCATGTCCTAAAAATGATAATAATATGTATAAAAACTTGAGATGAACGTATAAAATAATCGGCATTAGCCACTTTACTGGAAATTAGATTATACAATTATAAACTAGTTTCTGAAATGGCAAGAGCATCATAAATTGATGCCAGTGTTCGCTAGTCATAATTCTCATTAAACCAAACTACTTGAGCAGTCAACATCTGTTCCCCACTTGACTTGCTTTGTTAAATTTGACATTTGTTGTGCATCTATGTGCACACTAGCAGTAATGGTGGTAGATATTTGTTTCCCATCGATGGAAATCTTAATATAATGTGGATTATAGCCTTAATAAAGGTAAAATGCTCAGTTAAATGGTGTGTGTGCGTGTGTGTGTATTACAAGGTTGCCAACGCATATCCACTCCCAACTCGCCCAAAAGTAGCCCAATCACCTAATATCGCACAACACAAAGTTTCAGCTATTTTAATCCTATCACACATTTTCTGATATGTTTATCTTTAACAGCCATGCGTGCATGATACTATGAGTTCCCCAAATATCACTAGGCCTAGTCCCATATACAGTATACAGTATGAGTAGTACGTGTCACATCATCTAAACATTAATGAAATAACCACATACATGATTATCACAATCATGCACTCATCAAATTTGCATCAATGTCCCAATCCCCCCTCACAAGCAATCACTTGAATATTCAGTCACCACCACATAGGTTACCATACATGTATAGTACAACCAACAGAAAGCCATGATGAACGACGTTTGTATGAAATGTAGCCTAGCTACTCGACACTCGATAGGCTATCTCGACACCTCTACAACTTGAATAAATAATATATAAAACCAGCCCAATTCCGCTTTCCTCAATTTTAGTTAGGATAGTACTTCAGAGGCTATCAACCCCATCACACCGTAAATCAAGAATATTGTTAGGAATGGAGCCCCTTTTCGAGAAATGTACGTCCTTCCTTCAATCTCGCAAATCTACGCTCCCAAACTAGCCCAATGGTGCGAACAAAAGAAGACCTTGGCAACACTGTATATGTTTATCACGCCGTGGTCAGCTGGTCACCGAAACCCTCGACCTTGAAAGGGCAGTATTGTCAGTCTTTTTTTGTTATCATCTTTTTTTAATTTCCTGCATCTCCACGTATGTAATTTGCTGCCACTGTGTTCAATGACATTCTGATACACATTGATTGATTTCCTGTCACTGGTATAATAAGAAATACAGCCGGTAACCTATTTAGCTGCCCGATTTGAGAGTGGATTATTAAATTGGTACCATAAAAGCGCATGGGAGCATGTTTTGTAGTCTGTGCATGCATAGACATTCGACCTGCCAAATTCTACAACTACAGAATATAATACCGTATGTTCATACCGTATGTAATACCAACCTTCAGGTGTGGAGGTAGATGTGCTGGAAAGTGTGAAAAGGAACAACTTGAGATGGTTCGGCCATATGGAACGTATGGAAAGCGAGAGAATGACTAAGAGGGTGTATGAGAGCGAGGTGGAGGGACATAGGGGGAGAGGTAGACCGAATATGAGGTGGAAGGATGGAGTGAGGAAGTACATGAACGAAGGTGGTGCTGGTTGGGGGGAGGGGCGTCGACTGACTGGGGACAGAGGTGCATGGGGCGGTTCGTTCGTGGCCACCCCTTCGGGGATCACGGCGTCAGGCAATAGATAGATAGATAGATGTTCAGCCAATATCTACTGAAACAAGTATTTGTTAGTAACTAAAAAGGAAGTAAATACAATACTTCAATGAGTATTACACATTTCGCCCAGCCTATTACACCACATTAGATGAAACTAAATTTCTAGGTCAGGAAGCTGATATTTATGTAACAAATTATGTAAATTATTATATATTCACTGCATTAACGAGTATATAACCATCATATTATGAATCTAGTAAAAATATACTACACAACTATGTGTCATATATAAGTTGCGAACTGTATTAAACCTCTTAAATCACGAAAACCCTCAAAACACCTCAATGGTGTATCACACACGATAGTCATTTGAATAAGACCCCCAGCGCCATCTGGATTTTTAGTACAGTTGTTGTTGTTGTTGTTGTTCCCCAAGCTGCCTGGCCGAACAGCCCCAAGGCCCCGAGCAATTCCAAGGCCATAACCGAACGCCCCCACAGAACCCTCCCTGCCGACCACAATAAAACCTGGGTGACCGAAGCCACTCCATGGCGGGGAGCTGAGGAGGGTGCGGAAACGCCCGGGAAACCAAAGCCCCACCCAGGGCCCTGTGCCCCTCAGCAATTATGAAGAGAAAGTTGAGGGGCAAGGGAAAAATGTGACGCTTTGGCTTCCAATCTTGGTAGATTGGGAGGTCAATCCACGGAAGAGACGCAGTCACTTGAGATCTAGAAAATATATAAGTTAAAGGAACAGTCGAAGTAAGCTATGGGTATGGCAGAGATTGCTCAGCTCTCACTCTGATAGACCAGCCCATCACCACATGACTAGAACCCAATCCTCTCAGCATCAGCTAGGAAAGGCCCTAGAAAGCCGCCTTTGGCGGGGGGATAGCTCCCCTATTTCAACCCCTTTCGGGGTTGGGCACCCACCCCAGTGGGGGTTAGGCACCCACCCCAGTACAGTTTTCTCTCATTGCTTTCATTCATTTATGGGGGTTATGGGGTCCAGATTATTGTCAAGTTCGTTGGCGCTACCTATAGTCTACTGCATCTCTGATTTCTGTCATTGAAGAGAGGGGTTGGGAGGCCATGAGGATGAGTCTCAAATACCTTTACTCCCCAGTGGGGATCAATCTTGCGACCTCTTGCGAAAGGAGAATTATACCTATCTTCAAAAGAGGCTCTGTTAAAATTAGTACAAATCTATTAACCTGACAATATGCTATAAATTATCCAATCCTGGGGTAGTCCACTAGTCTCCCTGGTAAAGGTGAAAGAACGAATCTATAAAGGCAAATATATGTTAGAATATATACTGTACAAACTTCCAAACCTGACATACATATAAAGTATTCTAAAGGCTGAGGCTTCAGTCTTTAGTTACAATGCTTAAATAGGGCATCCTCATATTCAAAAGGTTAAATGCACACTGTAATAAACACTGAATAATACTAAATCCAAACTACCAACCCTGAGGAAGTCCCCCTGGTTGAGTGTGATGTGGTAGATGAGGTAGAGTCGACACAGACGGAGTAGTATGGCCCGGGTACCTGCACTCAGACCCTCACTCTCATCCACACCGCTCATAAACTTCTCGCACGTGAAGTATCGGATGTGGGTCTGGGGAAATAAAGCATGGTTAAAAAAATCTATGAAACTCAATAACTTTACTGAAGCGCATGCCGAATACGGGAAACAAAACACACAGTTATCGTATAATGGGCTACCAGCAACAGATTTTAGAGCTAATGTAGAACAAAGATAATGTAGAATCTTTTACATTACCGGTTAAAATTTTACTAACATTTAACACTGAGATAACTTTGGATAACTCTGGATAAAAAGTAATGAACCACAGTTATAGGAAAATGGATCAATATTATGGTAAAAATGCCCACATATTTATTTTTCCATTAGGTGTTGTTGTTGTTGTTGTTGTTCCCCAAGCTGCCTGGCCGAACAGCCCCAAGGCCCCGAGCAAGGCCAAGGCCATAACCGAGCGCCCCCACAGAACCCTCCCTGCCTACCACAATAAAGCCTGGGTGACCGAAGCCACTCCATGGCGGGGAGCTGAGGAGGGTGCGGAAACGCCCGGGAAACCAAAGCCCCACCCAGGGCCCTGTGCCCCTCAGCAATTATGAAGAAAAAGTTGAGGGGCAAAGGAAAAATGTGACGCTTTGGCTTCCAATCTTGGTAGATTGGGAGGTCAATCCACGGAAAAGACGCCGTCACTTGAGATCTAGGAGAAACATAAGTAAAAGGAACAGTCGGAGTAAGCTATGGGTATGGCAGAGATCGCTCAGTTCTCACTCTGATAGACCAGCCCATCACCATATGACTAGAACCCAATCCTCTCAGCATCAGCTAGGAAAGGCCCTAGAAAGCCGCCTTTGGCAAGGGGATAGCTCCCCTATTTCAACCCCTTTCGGGGTTGGGCACCCGCCCTCCATTAGGTGTAATGGTTAGAGCTACTATAACTACTATAAATACTGTACAGTACTGTACTATATTTCTCCCAATCCTAACATAATCCTTCTCCTACAATGCCTGAACATCAAAAGCTAACCCACCTGAGCACATTTAACCAAGAGGACGGAGCTGTTGTTCCAGGCATGTTCAAATATCGCCCCCTTCTCTATCAGACTCTGGAGACGTGCGGCACACTCACCCACCATCACCGACACAGCTCTCCGGTACGCATCAACCAAACCTGCAATAAATATCAACATTAATGGACAGTTTTTTGTTACCTGTTTTAGAATATGTCCAACAAAACATAATCTATGATCAGTAGAGCATCTGACTCGCCAAGTTGAAGGTGATGACATCAAACAGGCTGTCAGCAGGCTAGCAAACGAGACACTATTCAAGCCCCATCCTAAAAAAATATCTTCTCTCTATAGTTATTAGTAAAGATAATAAGCTAAAAGATCTGTTTCACAGTTTGTATTGTCATTAGAAGTGACGATCCGGAAGAAAAAAACCCAATACAGTACAGTACTACAGTACTTAATTTTATATATTCCTTCTCTTATTCACATCAACCATGCTCTCTGTGGACAAACGGTCTTTAACCCTTAACTGGCGGCGCCCGGCTATTGTCGAGTGAAAGAAAAGGTGCCCATATGCGGGTCACGGCTATTGTCGAGTGCAATTTTGAGCACCTAATGTGCTCTGAGAGAGAGTGGAGCGGTGGGAGGAGCATAGATTACCTCCTGACCGCTCGCCACAGCCGCCGTGGACCTACTGAAATTTACTGAAATTTACTGCACCCTCCTCCACCCTCTCTCACTCGTTTCACACGTAATAATGTAAGAAAATTACCATATTTTAGCGATTTTGCCCTTCGGTTGCACGATCGTTGCAAGACAACCAGTGATCGTAGAAGGATGGTTCGGGTGTCATTGGAAAGCTCAATTTACGCCCTGCAGGGATACATACTTGTATTACGCTCTGGGTCTTGTTTATGCATGAAAAAGAGCACGGAAACAACCCCATCTAAGGTAAAAAAAAACGCTGGGCGGTACATAGAAATTACCGCCTAGGCCGCTCTTAAGGTGTTAAACTTGTATGTACTGTATGTATGTAGTCTCAAAACCATCCTAGTTGACACCATGTTAGTCAGGTAAGGATATCTGGCAGCCTAACGATGCCTTAACCTCAGTATGGTCAACACATTCAGGATTTATAACATTCATCAATGTATGGTGAAGTAAGTAAGAAAGAGTGTGTGTGTGTGTGTGTGTTTCATACCCTGATTGGAGAGGTCGGAGGAGGTGTGTGAGGAGGCAGGTTGAGGCATCAAGTAGGACACAGACTGTTGTAAGGGCAAGCCTCGACGAGCCTCATTGTACGACTTGATCAGGTATCTAAAACAAGGATAAAATGATTGTGGAAGTTGTTTCTATATAAAGTACTTTTGTCAATTTCATCTCACAAACAATTGATTGTCTTCTACTATAGACCATTAATTCTAGGTTGGGCAGAAATTGTAACCTCTAACCTTTGTAACTCAAAAAGGGCTAGGGCAAATGAGCCGTCAATTTCCACACCTATTCATTAGCCAAGTCTTCCTATGTGGTAGAAATATTAGCTCGATTAATCAAGTCCTTTTTGAGTTATGACAGTTTAGAGGTTACGATTTCTGCCCAACCTAGAATGAACAGACTATACCAGCTGTCCGTTTCACTTGACTTTTATGTATTTGTCTTGACACTCTGTCCCCATTCATTATTTGCATATGATCATCCCACAAGTTTGGGCCACATGTGGCCTGTAATCTTAGTTCTCACTTCAAATGTGAAAGATTCTACTGGGTTCGGGTTCATATCCCTCAGTTGTTAATTTGCCTTTATATTGTCTTTGTCCAAGTTTTGGTTTGTTTAGTTTGCAAGTTTTAAATATAAATTTGTTTTAGAGTTTGAGAGTTTTAAATGCAAAATTTGCAAAACAAGTCAACCAAAACCAGAAACCGCACAATATAAAGACAAACGAACTATAAAAATCACTACAGTACAGTAAGTTCTCTCCACATAGCCAAACACTCATCACCTCACTGATATACTCTATGGCAAATCACTCTATCTTCTCTGCTCACACTAGTCTCTCTCTTACTGTGGCATTATAGTACAAATCTATCTTACCTTACTCATTTCAGCTCGCTCAAATCTTTGGTTGTCACCTCTTTGACTGTACACATCTCATTACTATAGTTCGTTCATTCTAGGTTTGGTAGAAATCGTAACCTCTAACCTCTGTAACTCAAAAAGGGCTAGAGCAAATGAGCTGTCAATTTATACACCTACGCAAAACCAAGGTTATGCATTGTAGTTTGAGACGAGGCAATGTGGAAAAGAGCGGTGCATACCCATGTGCAGTGTGTGGAAAGGGAGTGGGCGTTAACTCAATTCAATGTAGCATCTGTCGATGTTGGGTACACCATGGGAGTAAGCGCTGTAGTAGAATAAAGGGGCCCCTGCCGAAGGATAAGTCAGAAATAGAGAAATTTGAGTGCGTAGTGTGCAAAGGCGAGCTTGTGTTAAGTGATGATCCTGTGGCTGTGAATTTTGGAAATGAGTCTTTGGAGCTGGTGAACAAGTTTTGTTACCTAGGAGATACCATCTCTGCCGGTGGTGGGGCCGAGGCTGCCACTGTTGCTAGAATTAGGTGTGGCTGGGGGAAGTTCAGAGAATTGATGCCAATCCTGACCATGAAAAGAATGCCTCTCCCCCTGAAGGGAAAGGTGTATGCCTCATGTGTTAGAAGTGCAATGACGTATGCCTCAGAAACATGGGCCGTTTAAGTAGAGGATGTCAACAGAATGGAGCGTAATGAGATGAGAATGGTGAGATGGATGTGTGGGGCCAGGCTACAGGATAGAATAACAAATGTTGAGCTGAGAAGACGTTTAGGTATAAAGAGTATTAGTGAGGTGATGCGTACAAGTAGACTGGGATGGTATGGACATGTGGAGAGAATGGATGAACAAAATTGGGTGAAAAAATGCAGGTCTGTGATTGTGGAGGGAGCTGCACCAAGGGGTGGACCGAGGAAGACCTGGGATCGGACTATACGCGCCGATCTCAAATCCAAGAACTTGACAAGTGAAGCAGCCCTTAACAGGGTTGCCTGGAATGCCGCCATTAGGGCAAGAGACTGAAACTGCACTTATGTGTGGAACACTCAGTCTTAAAATTTTATGTATGTATGTATGTATGTATTCCCTAGCTAAGTCTTACTATTTGGTTGAAATATTAGCTTGATTACTCTAGTCCTTTTTGAGCTATGAGAGGTTAGAGGTTATGATTTCTGCCCAACCTAGAATGAACAGACTATAGAGCTGCATACTTAACCCTTTCAGCACCATGACGAAATGTTCATCATATTCTGGTTACCATTAGATGATTTTCTTTAGTTTATAATCAACCTGTGCGACTCAAATGGGTAAATACGATCTCAATAACCCTCTTTTTTATTATTTTTTTTTGTTATGAGTAGTTTAACCAGACCACTGAGTTACAATATGTAACTCTCATAGGGCTGTATCGAAGATCGCCACAAACAGGGTGTGTCTTTAATAGAACGCAATTTGTTATCAGGAGATTGGGACGCCCACAACATCCGCCACCTTTGTCGAATAACATATTCTATGGACACCAGCCAATCCTCCACTGGGAGACCGGATTGAGATATGGGCATAGCAACAGCGTCCTTCGCAGACCAATCAGCACGTTCATTACCGGCGATCCCTACATGGGCCGGAATCCAACATATCTGAACCCAGCGGGCAGAGCCGTGTAGGTCATGTAGGGAATGTTGAATACGGGCGACCAATGTGTGCCGTGGGTTATAATGACCAAGAGCTTCGACAGCACTACGGGAAACACTAGTACAGTATATGACAAATCGACCAGCAGGGGATTGTAGGACGATGTTAATAGCAGTTTGAATGGCGAATAGTTCAGCAGTATAGACGGTAGCATTCGAGGGGAGAGATAGCTGGACACAACGGTTGGATGACACTGCAGCACAACCAACTCCAGATTCTGATTTAGACCCATCAGTATAAATAGCAGTGTGACTACTCTTACGACGCATGTGCTCGAGAGTATGTTGGCGTAAGACCTCAGGAGTTGGAAAGGAACGCTTCGTCAAATAGGATAGATACAGACAAATATGAGGCGGGTGTAAAGTCCATGGGGAGCATGAAGGGGCTGGGCGGAGAAGGCTGAGGGGAAGGTTAGCATTACGGAGCAGCTGGGTAGCCCGGACCGGAAAGATTGTGACACTTGTACAGCGGGAAACGTCGGGTAAATTGAAGAGACGTTTGGTAGGAGAGTCACTACTAGTAATCCAAAGCGCACTACGCATGGTCACAAGGTCTCGATGAAGGAACAGAGGGGGTTCACCACTATCCGCAAGAATCGAGATGGTAGGCGACGAGCGGAAGGCCTTGAGGCGAATGCCTTTTTTTTTTTTTTTTTTTTTTTTTTTTTAAGAGACAATGAACGGAGGAAGGAAAAACACAGATAAAACAAAAAGGTCCATGTGCCTAAAGGCATCCTCCATTCATAAAATGTTTGTAACAACTGGATTTAAACATTTGTTGATTGTAAGTTTGTGGAAAGCAATTCGAGGGAAGTGAATTCCAAAGAGTAGTAGCTCTGGGGATAAATGAATTCTGATAAGCAGAAGTTCTGCATTGTGGAGGAGAAAGTGTAAATTCATGGGCGCTCTCAGCTGCCCTAGTTCCACGGGGAAAGATGTGGAGAGGCGGCACAATTGAAGCAAGTTCCTCGGAACAATTGCTGTGAAAATATCTGTAGAATAATGCAAGGGATGCAACGTTTCTTCGTATGGCTAATGTAGGAAGGTCCTGTGTGATTGCAGGGTTATTGATTAATCTAATAGCTTTATTTTGAATTTTGTCCAACTGCCTCAATGCAACCACTCCACTTCCACCCCACAGAGGTGAACAGTAATCCATCTGAGAGCGCACATGACTTTTATATATTACGGCCAACTGCTCGTCAGTGAAGAATTCGCGAACTCTGTACAGGAGTCCCAGTTTTTTAGAGGCATTCTTAGCAATGCTTCTAACATAATGTGTCCAGCTCAAGTTAGTAGTTAATGTTACACCGAGAATGTCAATACTAGGGGAAGTGGGAATATTTACATCATTAAAAATATATGGGAGTCAGTGAGATTCTGTCGGTTAGAAAATTGAATGTACTTGGTTTTCTGTGCATTAAAGGAAACTAGATTCTCTTGTCCCCATTCATTAATTCTAGAAAGGTCCTGGTTCAGAGAAATTGCAGTGTTTATTTTTGAATTTATAAGATCGGGTTGGGTGAAAGAATTGGTAAATGTGAAGGAACTGTGGAGTGTTGAGTCATCTGCGTAGGAATGTATTGGATTATGAGTGGTAGATATGAGATCATTGATATGAATGAGGAACAGAGTTGGGGCCAAAACTGATCCCTGGGGAACACCAGCATTTATTGAGTGAAATTGAGAATAAAGGCCATCTACCATTACACGTATTTTTCTGTTATGAAGATAAGAAGAAATTAGTGGAACTAATGATGCAAGGCCGTAGTGTGACATCTTCGACAATAAGGATTGATGCCAGACTCTATCAAATGCCTTTGATATATCCAGTGCTATTGTATGTGTTTCACCATGTTGGTCTGTAGCTTGGTTGATTTGATGCGTAAGAAGGCAAAGAATGTCTGCAGTTGATCGACATCGTCTAAAACCATATTGCCTATCACTGATTAATTTATTATTCTCCAGATGCTTAATTATGTGATTATTTAATATAATTTCAAAAACTTTGCCAAGAGTGGAAGTTATAGCTATTGGTCTGTAGTTTGATGGATCTGAAGAGGCACCTTTTTTAGGAACTGGATGGATGTTTGCTTCTTTCCAGGGTACTGGGAAGCATGAGGTATGAGTACACAGACGGAAAAATTTTGCCAATACAGGAGCGAGCACCAAGGAGCAATTCTTAAGTACTATTGGAGGAATTTCATCTGGACCAGGAGCCTTATCTACTGAGAGATTCTGCAAAATAGTTTTGACATGTCTGGTGTGGATCTTAAGTGAGGGAATTTCAGGTGAATTAAAATTAAGTACAGGGACATCTTGATTTATTTCATCTAAGGTTGAGTTGGTGGAGAAAATATCTGCAAGAAGGTTAGCTTTACCTCGTGGGTCACTTACAAGATTGCCAGTCGGAGATTTTAATGGTGGAATGGATGAAGCAGTAGTGAAGTTGGATTTGAATGAGTTAAGAGTAGACCAAAATATTTTGTTATCATTTGGATTATTTAGAAGTTTATTTGCCTGCTTATGGAGAAAGTTTGATTTAGTTAGGTTTAATACAGTTTTGGCATGATTTCTGATGTTTCTAAAGTAATTAAAGGCTTCATGTGTTTTTGATCTTGTGTATGCATTGTAGGCTATTGCTTTTTGTTCAGTTACTCTAGCACAATTATGGTCAAACCATTTAGGTGAATTAGATCTTTTACTGTACTTTTGATGAGGAATAAAAGTTTCCATTCCAATTTTTACAAAATCTTGTATGTGGCTCAAGGTGGAGTGTGCATCATTAGAAAAGAAAGAGGTCCAGGGAATATCAATAAAGAAACCTTGAAGACCCTCCCAGTCTGCCCTATCGTAATGCCATTTAGTCACCAAAACAGGTTCAGAGTGGGAAGGTGTGGTAGGTGATACACAGGTGGCCTGTATCAGACAGTGATCAGAAGATCCAAGTGGGGACCTCACTGTAACATCATAATTTTCTGAATTGGTTGTTAAAAATAAGTCCAGTAGGTGGGAATTATGATTAGGATTATCTGGTACACGGGTGGGTTGGTTGACTAGTTGAATGAGATTAAATGAGTCTGCAAATAGCTCACATTCAAGACCAGCATCATCAGTCCTGGCTGAATGAGTGAGCCATTCAACATTATGGACATTAAAATCACCCAACACAGTGATTTCAGAAGAAGCATTTAAGTTGAGGACACTGAGTTGTGAGGACAGAGAATCAAAAAGACTTTGCTCTGGAGGAGTATTTGGGGAACGGTAGATGCAACATATGTATTTAAATTTACCAGCAGAAATTAATTTGTATATAGAATAATCAAAATAGGGACAATTGAAACTAGTAACCTCCTCCAGGGCAATTTCAGATTTTGCGAAGCAACATACACCACCTTTAGGTCTGAAATTTTGGAGCAGTTGATAACCTGGAAAATTAAATCTAGATGTGTCAGATGTGGATGTTACTTGAGTCTCTGTCAAAAAAAGGAGAGTAGGGGATTCTGCTTGAAGAAATTGGTGTACAGAATTGATGTTAGAGTGAAGTCCCCTTATATTACTAAAGAAATAGCTGTACTGACAAGCAGCTTTGGGACGTTGCAATGCTCTTGACACAGTCGCATGATGACGACCGGGAGGGCCCTGTGTCAATAACCCAACCCTGCCGGGGGTGGATATCCGAGGGACCACCAGGTTTGCTCTTAACAATTGTACTGCCATATTTATAAGGTAAGTGTATGGTGTTACATGTATGGTATGTAGTGGGAAGAGTAGTATTTTATGGATAGAGGATAGCGATGTAGGGCAATGTCGTGAAGTTGGATGTGTATGTTATATAAAGAGGGTTTTCCTGATACCCCTGATGTGTGAGGCAGAAAGATATGTATCCAGCTACCAAGGCCTGGGAGAGAAAATGGAATTCAGGCTATTCCCTGAGTCTCCCGAAACCTTGGCGGTAGTACTTCCCTGGGCGGGGCTGCCTACCCCTACTACCTGCAAATGGTTGATGGTGAAGCGAGTCAAGGAAGCGTAAGGTCCCTTCTGAGGCAGCACCATATACAGGGCAGCCATAATCAATTATAGATAAGACGGTAGCTTTGTAGAGCATTAACATAGTAGGCCGACAGGTGCCCCAAGTAGTATGGGACAATTTTTTCAACAGGTTAAGGGCCCGTCGACCCCTTGATTTAACGTACGAAACGTGAGCTTTCCAATTCAAATGAGTGTCAAACACTAGACCGAGAAATTTGTGTTCATGGCAGAGTTCGAGTCGAGTGGTTGAGAGACGTAGGTCAAGCACTTGGTTTCGCGTCCACTGTTTGTCACGGTAAAAGACCATCGCTTTAGTTTTGTCGGGAGAAAAGCGAAACCCAACCGAGGACGCCCAAGATTGGACTTTAGCTATTGCTGAATTTAGTACACGCTGGGCATGGCGGAGATTCTTGGAGGCATAGTAGATGGTGTAATCATCAACGTATAGGCTATTTTTCACACCTGCGGGTAAATGTAAGGTAACACCATTTATCACAAGAGGAAAGAGAGTGCTGCTGAGGACACAGCAGAAGACCGCATTGAACTAGATGAGCTAGACCGCATTGAAGTGGGAACACATCAGAGACAGTAGTACCCACACGCACACTAAATGTCCGGCCAGACATGAAGTTGGAAACAAATTGCGGGAGATAACCCCGGATGCCAGCGGAGTGGATGGTATGAAGTATGTGATGACGCCAGGCAGTGTCGTACGCCTTAGAAATATCAAAGAAGACAGCAACCGTCATTAACTTATTTGAAAAACCTTCCTGAATATAAGACTCCAGATGGGTGAGGGATTCTAAGGTGGTACGATGCGGTTGGGAACCAAATTGGTAGGGCGTTAAGACTCCAAGGTCACGGAGAGTCCACAATAACCGTGGATTCACCATTTTCTCCATTAGCTTACAAATGCAGTTAGTTAGGGAAATTGGGCGATAATTTGTCGGTACTGTAGGATCTTTACCCGGCTTTGCAATCGGGATGACCGTAGCATGGCGCCAGGCATCAGGGAAGTTGCCAGAGGTCCACAAATAATTATAAAAGACCAATAGGTAGCTCTTGGCTAATGGAGCAAGATGTTTCAAAAGTTCAAAGCCAACATCATCCGGGCCCGGTGCAGATGTTGTGCATGAGGAAAGGGCAGCATCCAATTCTGACATGGTGAAAGGTAGGTTATACGCATGGTACGAACTTGTGTGAAAATCCAGAGGACGTCTTTCAGCATTTTCCTTCTTTGAACGAAAAGCTGCATCCAGATAATCAAGGCTACTCACATGAGCTAGGTGACGCCCAAGGACATTAGCAATTTCCTGGGGAGAATGGACGTGCCAGCTATCCACAAACAAAGCATGGCTTGGAGGATGGAAATGAGATCCATTGATACGACCGAACTTGCGCCAAACTGCGCGAATGGAGGAGGAGATGGAGGAGACATAGGTCTGCCAAGAAGTAGCTTTGGCCCTTTTGATCTCCTTACGAAACTTTGCTGAGAGCCAGTTGTAGCGCGGCCTAAGAGCAAGGATATGGAGGAGGATGGTGACTAAGGGGACAAAGACAGTAGGGGAAGGGGGATGAGATTCAGATAGGCGTCGATACCGCGATTGAAGGACACAAATTCTACGTCGAATCGCACATTTCTGTCGGACAAAGGTTTGGAGGGAATCATTCCACCAGGGCACACGTTTGGCCATAGGACGGGTAGTGGAGACAGGAATCGATGCGTCGGCCGCATTTTTGATGAATGCATTGAGATGGTCATTTAAAACGTTATGGTCTCGTGCTATAAATGGGGGAACATTCCTAGTGTGGAGAAGGAATGCCTGCCAATCAGCCTTAAGAAAATTGTATCTGGGAGGCAGCGGGGGTGACTGAGAGTCCAGAGCCGTGATAAGGACAGGGAAGTGGTTGCTGGTGTGCAGATCGTCTATCACATGCCAGCTAAATTTGTCCACGACAGAGGGTGAACACATGGTAACGTCTATGGATGAGAAAGTATTATGTGTTCGGGAGAAATACAGTGGAATCTCCAATCTCGATCATAATTGGTTCCCACAAATACCGATCGAGATTCGAAATATCGAGATGCGAAGTTAACTTCTTATGGGAAAAAATACAATCGGTTCCAGCCACTTTCCGACTAACCTACATCAAATCTGTCAATTTTCACATTTGCCCCCCACAATCACATGCAATATATATAATATGTTAAAATAGATAAAATTAATAATGAAAGAGTTTTATTTTTACCTTATATTTATTGATAAAGAGGTTTGTGTGGTTGATTGTTGGTTCCGAGGCGAACGCAGTTAGGTTACTGCGTCTCCGCACCCGGCGCACAGTCACCGTCAACAATTCTTGCAATTGCTTCCCTCACCCTGTCACCACTAGTACCGGCATTTTATGAATGCGATAAAAAAAGGTCCAGGTAGACGACTTCACAATACTGTACAAGTTTTCAAGCGAATGGCGGATGTGTGACTGGTACACCAAGTGGCCGCTAGATCTACCGACTTCAATAAATTTTCCATGGTATAAAGTTTAATCAAGTTTTCTTTTGTCTTTACTATTATTATATATTAGATTTTCCTCATACAAATAATAATGTATATTAAAACATGGTAAAGTAATTTATATTACTACGTAAATGAAAGCGGCAGAGACAGGTTAGACTACCGCTTGAGACGATCGATACTAGCGGTACATTAGTATACAGGTGAGCAAAACACAATGACTGTGAGGTTCACACATCGATTTGGTCAAGATTAATCTGTTTATATTAGTATATAAGCATCTAGCATCGATATTTAGCTATTAGCTATCGAGATTAACGTTTTTTCATCGAGATTTGTGATTGGGGAGAGCTTGAAGGTGGCATCGAGATGCGAAATATCGAGATGAGATTGATCGAGATATGTGAGTCTACTGTAGGTGGGAGTATCCCCCTCGTTGAGACAGCATAAGGCAGAGTCAAGGAGCTGTGCGAATTGTGAACCCGGGCCATCAGGAGCGGAACATGTATAATCCCAATCAGGGCTATGGGCGTTAATGTCCCCAACAAAAAGCATTGGAGCCGGAAAACTATCAGTAAAAGAGCGGAGCAGATGAAGGTCATAAGAATAGGAGGGCTGATTGTACACGTTACAGATGGATACAAGACCGTGGCCAGGAATAAAGAATTGAATAGCAGAGTGTTGGAGATAGGCAGAGGCTAGTGGAAGAGCAGTATAGGACAGTTTCGGGTGGACATAACTGGCAGAACCATATTCGTTGCCGGTCGACATCGAATGGCTAGCAAGACAATAATCGAGGATAGAGTCAGCACTCTGCCGCACATCTTGGAGACAGAGGCACATAGGGGAATACACTTTGAGGAGACGCTGGACTTCGCCAAGACGAAGGCGAGTGGGCAGTCCGTTAGCGTTCCATTAGAGAATGGTTGGGCAATACATTACGTGAGAGATGTTAGATTACTGAGATTGACAGAGCTGTTAGATCGTCGCAAAGGTTCATACGATTATGGACGAACATTAGGGGTGGTAGAACCAGTACGGGCGTGTGTCGATAAAGCAGATGAATTAAGGAAGGAGTTGGCGATGTTGGTGATAAAAGCCTCTTGAGTTATAGAGGCAGCATCACAACGACAATGCAAATGGTGGCAGCAAAGGCAGCCACGGGTGTGGGACTCAATATGATCAGAGGACGGTAGTTCACGACTTAGGAAATCCCGAGTGATCTTCAAAAGTGCCGGAAGACCTATGGTGAGAGCACTAGTGTAGGCACTATTAAAGCACGAGTGGCAGCCGCAAGAATCAGGATGGGGTGGCTGAGGGGACGGGATGACCTGAGGTCGAGGATCAAGATGGGAGTGATCGCTTCGGGCCTCTTGAGAGCCTAGACCATCATCAGGCTGTGTCTGGACGATGGAGGAGGGGCCAGGAACCGGAGGGGATGGCACAAACAATGGCAAAGGGGGGGCAAGAGGGGATTGTACACGTTTTATGCAGTCAGCAGGTGGGGAGGAACCAAGATCACGACCCCTCTTACGGTAAAGTGGGGAGGAATGCAAGCTGACGGGAGAGTTAGGGGTGGGGTGGACGGAATATTGAGAAGGAGAGAGGTCATAAGTAACCATGTCAGCATCATGGAGATTAAAGGTAGTTTTAAAGTGAGTCAGCAAATCCAATGGGTTAAGATTACGCTGACGGACATGATCGGCGCAGAAACAATCCGGAGGACATTCATGGTGGGAATCAGAAGGAACTGAGTGGCAAAGGAATTGAGAGAGAGCCGCATTCAATATAGTAAGCGTTGAATCTTTATGGGTGAGCAGGAGGACTTTCCCACAGGACTCGCCTGAATGGGGTAGTGACCAGTTGGGAGGAGGCGAGTCAGGATCATCAAACGCAGCAACTCTGGCCTCGATCTCAGCAAGATGATCGTCGGCAGGAATAGCGGCTGATCTATTCTTGGAATGAGGAGAGAACCCTGAAGTGGGGCGCATCATCGTGGTTGTGGCACTGAAACCTTGGTCCTTAATAGACGTAGATGGAGGCGTAGCTTTAGTAGGTGAAGAAATACTACCATCTGATGGTACAGTAATGTTAGGAGGAAAGGCAACAGGTTTAACAGGGTCACGTTCATGATCTCCAAGCACCTCAAATCGATTCGAAGTGGGCACAGCGAAAGCAGGCGAAGGACCCCTAGCAGGAAAGGAGAGGGGTCGGCGCTGGGAAGGAGAGGAGGACGTCGGCACAGTAGATCGAGGGGGCTCCGAGGTATGGGACTGAACCACTGATGCCATGCGGCGCCGGGGGGCAAGACCCTCTCCCTGGAGAAACCGTACTGCATCACGATATGGGAGACCCTTGGTGGACTGTAAATGAACTACCTCCTGATGAAACGTATAATAAGAGCAAGATCGACTCGTGGAAACGTGGTTCTCACCGCAATTCACACAATTCGCCACAGGGGACGAACAGGCACTGTAAAGATGTTGACCTGAGCCACATTTAGAGCATACTGGAAGAAGGGCCCTGCAATACTTTTCAGGGTGTCCAAACTTCCAGCAATTCCTGCATTGTCGTGGTCGTCGAGTGAATGGTCGCACCTGGAGTCTACGACCCGCAACATTGACAGTTGCTGGGAGTTCGTGGCAATCAAAGTATATCTTGACTATGCAGAGAGGGGGCCGACCTTCGGCCCTAACTCCTCTCGCAATGATGGAGTACGTGTCAACCGATTTGATGGTGGGGTCATGCTTGCAGAGCGAGGCGCAGATACGTGGAGCAGCGAGAGTAAAGTTCTGATCAGCAACACTGATGTCAGACGGGAGCGCAATTGTGCCAATGCACTGATTAAGAGTGTCGTCGGCATGATCCGACATAGTATCAGTCGGGTCACGGAGGACAGACTGCAGTAAGGTGGACTAGTTTCATTGGCGACCTCAATCACCTGAGTAGTGGCGGATGTCGCATGCATGGATACCGCTCCCACCTCATCTTGGAAGAGCGCGTAGAGCGTGAAGTCATCCATGGGGTCAGCTGTAATCTTGAAAAACTTAGGCCATCGTGCAGGGCCAAACATATTGGTAAGAACCTGGGTTGACGGAGCCACAAACGTAGTACGTTTGCGACGAGGAGTGGTGGTAGGACGCATGTAAGGCGTCAACGTCGTGATGAGAGAGCCAGAGGCAGTAGTAGTGGTCGGGATGGAGGTAATGGACGTCGTAATAGATGATGGTACGGTAGTGAGAGTAACTTGGTCGGAGATCGAGACAGCTTGTGTTACAGCTGTGCTCTGAATGTGCGAAGGGGATATCAAACTTTCAGGTAAAGCAGGAGACTTGGTATGTCCCACTGCGTCTACACGTAGAGGAGAATCGTCAGTAACAGTGGTCATGGACTCGCATTGTTCAGCAGAAAGTGGGCCATATGGGTTCAGAGGAGGAGTGTGCCCGGTAGGGGAGACCACAGAACCGGCCGGAACCTTTGGCGATAAAGTGGCAAGACCAAGGGGGGAGGGGGAGGGCGGAGGAACATCAATGGCAGCGGAAACATCGTGTTCTAGCGGAGTTGTTGCCATGGTCAGAAAAGATAAGTGAGTCGTCCCTGAGAAGGCAGGGACACCTGTCCCTGAGAAGGCAAGGACACCTCGCAGGGAAAGTTAGTGCCCACACACCAAAGCTCTCCACGCTGAGACATCGACCAGCCATAAAAAGGTCCAGCAGACACCACATGAAGGTAGTGGTTGCTGTCAAGAAGTAGTGGGATCACGGTACGAGACACGAGTGAACAGCCCACACTGACTGCAACTGTTAGCATTCAGATCGCCGAACCCACCGAAGTATCACAGTACATTCCATACAGCAATAGATAGATGAGAAACAGAGCAACAGAGGAGAACAAGAACAGCACGACAGGCTAAATGTGAGGCTGAAGCTAGTTCTAAATTCCAGCACCAAGCAACTCCATGTGCAAAAAGGGAAGATAGGGGACAAAGCCAAACACAACTCCATCGGTCGACAGTCCCGGACCCCCAACATGCACAATAGAGCGATCGGCGGGGAGCGCTGGGTTACGGTTTCGGTACCTGGGAGTGGCCCGCCCCATTAACTCGACCGAAATGCAGCTACTTCTACATCCGATAAGGCACAAGCTATCAGTGATAGTCTCACGGGCCGCACGTACTAGCCAGCAACCGCCAACACACAGTGCCCCAAGTAGGCAGCTGGGACAATACGCCTGGTGGTGAGAAAAATGAGGACAGAGGAAAAGAAGGGTGCCGGCAAGGCACAGAAACCCTATATAGAATAGCAAGCCAGAATTCTATATTAGGGACATCCATGAATGCCATCACTGGGCTCCATCACAGAGGGAGGAGTGAACTAAACTAGAAGACATGACAGTTAAAAAAAAAAAAAAAACAAAAAAAAAAAAAAAAAAATTATTAACTCGCTGAGTGCCAGGTCCGTATATATACGGACTAGGGTCTTGTCACGCCCAGTGCCAGGTCCGTATATATACGGACTCGCCGAAAAAAAATCGTAGCAGCGAAACGACTGCACCTATGGCTTTCATATTTCTACCACATGTACCTTACCCTTCTGGCTTCTTGCCACCACCAACACAACCCCCTCCCCCCACCCACTCGCTGACTATCGGTCGCCTCACAAGGAAAATCTGTGGCGGCGAAACGACTGCACCAATCGGTTCCATATTTGTGTGACAAGTCCCTTACCCTTCTGCCTTCCCCCCACCACACCCCTAACCGCCCCCCACCACCCACTTCCAGCATATCCGTACGAAGAAAAGGAAAAAAAGGAAAATCCGTGGTGGCGAAACTACCTCACCAATCGGCTTCATATTTGTAACACAGTCAATTACGCTTCTACCTTCCCCCCACCATCCCCCAAACCACCCTCCCACCACCCTCCTACCTATACGTTCCGATACCATAAAAGTCGATGATTTACTCTGAAAATTTCAGCTACATTCTGGACCATCGGGGACCTGATTTCTGGCGAAAATGGACAAGGGGAGTGTTTTTTTTACCATTATCCTTCCTTTCTCACCCAACTTGATCGATTTAGCAAATCCTCTGGCACTGGCAGATGCATAGGGTCAAAAATTGTCTGGCACTCTGCGGGTTAACATAGGTCCTTCTTAAACTGCATAAAATCATATAATTAAAGCCAGAATCCAAGGTAAAAGGCGTCATGGTGCTGAAGGGGTTAATACACATGCAACATACAGCTTCCCCTTATATTAGTGTGGTAGGAGAGACCCCTTGTTGTTAACTGTGGTAACAACTCTCTCAACATAGATTCTTCCTGCATTGCTTTGCGATTCTCCTACCTTTACCTTTGCTCCAATCCGCACCTATCTACACGCTATACATATGTTCAATGAAATCTGACTGCCCTGATTTCTGATCTGTCCCCACATTTTCTCAACACATCATTGGTCTCTTTGCCTTATAAGTGGCGTTCGCTCAGAAGGCTAGTATAAAATCTCACATCATCATCATCAGTCTCTGAACATTGTCCAACCACTTCTGATGTTTGTAACACAACCTCCAGTGCTGATCATATCACCCCGGTCAGCATCATTGACACACATCAGAGATAACATTCCTGTTGTTGAATCCTTCCTTCTACCCTAGGCACAGTCTGGTAATTCTCACAGCATGTATTCATATTTTTCACCAACCAACTTTACTTCTAAACTCAATTAATGAAGTCAACTAATATATGTGGCACTCCAAGGACTCGGACCTAGAATACTCACACCGAAATTCCGCGCATTTATACATTACGCTATCAAGACAGTTAAAATCATCCAAATCACTCATCCTGCCCTTCACTCCACTACACCCTTCTTGCATTATAATGTATGCATACTGTATAGCAATCTTTGCTGCAGAACCACTGTTCACTGAAGTCCCTGATCATCAGGGCACCCACCCTAGCCCAGCTCTTGAGCAGGGAGTGCATGGTGGTAAAAACTGGATCATCAACCATCATCCACACAAGTAATGGTAATCCACTTACTGGTACCAAGACACTCGAAGACTCAGAAACAATATTGCAAAAGAAATAAGTACCATATACCGGGATACGTTTCATAATACTAAATGTGTCAACTTTATTAGGGATTATGACCAGTAGGCTGTTGACAAATAGTTTTTAATTATTATTATTAATACTAAATGCCACTTCCCGCCTGGGTGACGTGGCACACAAAAAATAAAATATATATACTGTATACTGTAATAGATAACTAAAATAACCTTACTGAGCGACCTGGTTTAAGATGAACTTATTATTATTACCGAGCCACCTGTAGCCACATGACGGTGTTCTCGCCCTCGTAGGTGATGGCGGCGGTGGTAGTGGTGTAGATACGGGGGAGGTTGGAGGAGGCCAGGTACCCGTGGCCGCCACAAGCCAGTCGGCACGTCTCTATGCCAGCGGAGGCATCAGTCGAGCTCAAGGCCTTCAGACCGCAGGACAAGGCGTGCAACTGAGGAGGATGGAAATCCAATTAACTCTTGAAATCCAATAACAAGACATCTTATTATAAATACCTTAATTAATTTGCAAGACTGATGGTGAAATATAATGCAGTGGTATTGGTAACAAAAAATGATCTCTCTCTATTTTTTGTTTTTTTTAACCTAGGAGAGATAGCCAGCTTGGGTGTAGTGAATGAAGTGCATGTTAAATGTTACTGTACTGTTGTAATGTCTGTGGTTGTGAGTATTGTCTGGAGCCAGAGTAATAAGCTCCATATGCTGAACAGGTGCAAGAATGTTCAACTGTAAATGCAACACTGGTCTACTGCACCTCTAATATCAACCATGTTAGGAGGAGGTTGTAGGCACCAACCACTCAGGGGCTTATTATTGGGGAGCACTTAAGGCTGCTGATCAAAGGGTCGGTGAATCGAATCCACACTGTCAAAATGTTCATTTTATCAATGCCTCATACTGCCAAAACATAGTGTCTAACCTCAGGCAGACAGTCCAAGTTGCCGTCATTGATGTTCCCCGTAACTTCGTTGTAAGTGTCCCAGACGGCCTTGGTTGAAAAATGTATCCCGAATATGGTGGCAATCTGTGGCAGGAGTTTGTACTGCTGGGTCTGGTAGTCCAAGATCTGGGGCTCAGGCTCTCTGCAAATAAACATAGGTAATAATAATAATAATAATAATAATAATAATAATAATAATAATAATAATAATAATAGTAATGTTGCTGTTGGTATTGGAGTTCAGGGGCCACTCAAGCATGTCGCCGCGCCTGTACTGGCCTCTCAGTCTTATAATAATAATAATAGAAGGTTAGTGGTAAAAATGTTTGGCCTAATTATAATAAATACGGAAATTCTGATAGGAGCAGCCTATCACATCGCTACCATGGTAACGGCCTACAAGAATGTAACCACAAATGTAACCAAAATAATGCATATCCATGTAATCTTACCTATCAACCCATTCAGTACAATAACACTTTCTTACAATTTCTTTTGGGTATTATTTGATGGTTTTATTCAACTTGGAAAGAAACTGTGGAAGTCAAAAGGATAATTGAGACAGTATGGACCCATTTAATTCCATGAAATCCTTCCTGAGTTAAATAAAATTGCTTAATGGCATCCAGCTGATATGGATTTATGTCATCATACTGAAGGAGTTAATCTCTTTGCTATGATATTTTTTTTATATGCAGCGTAAAATCATCTAGTGTTAAGCAAGATTAATTGTACTGAAAGAATCATTCGATCACAAATCTATCCTGTCAACTATGAGCGATCTTTCATATACTGAATACAATATATTAATGATACCTAGAATAAAGTTAAAAAGGCATTGTTGTATTAACTCAATGACTGCGGGCTACTATATAAAAAATACGGGCATCACTGCGGCAATTGTCATATGACATCGCCGAAAATAAGCGTAGTACAAGGCCTGGGAGGCAAGCAAGCAAGTCTAAGCAGTGCGGGCCAATTACATCCATCGCCTGCTGTGTCTGGGCAAGACTAGCGTATGTGGGAAACATCTCCAGTTCCCTTACAGACTTGGTGATAGCGAAAACCGCTCAAACTCGCTCATTTTTACCGATTTAGCATCACTTGTCCAATATCGTTGCACAGCAACCAGTGGTCGTACAGACATGATTCAGGCGTCATTGGAAAGGTCTATTCCTCTACTATCAGAGATATTTCATTGAAATACATTCTAGCTCTTCTTTATACATGAAAATGTACTGGGAATGAAGGTAACTTTTAGTCCAAAACCCCCGTATGGTACAGTGGTGACCAAACAATTGTCATATGACAATTGCTGCAGTCATTGTGTTAAAAGGGTTAAGTAGGCTTACACCTGCATATAATAGCCTGCAGTGAAAGCTGGTACAAATTATATTGCAAAAATTCTGACACACTGCCGAAATATTTTAAAGCATTTCCTTTAGACACATGCTCGAGTCAGTGTTTTCCCTTATTCACTGTTGTTGTTGTTGTTGTTGTTACCCAGGCTGTCTGGCCGAACAGCCCCAAGGTCTCGAGCAAGGCCAAGGCCATAAACGAGCGCCCCTACAAAACCCTCCCTGCTTACCACTAACAAAGCCCGGGTGACCGAAGCCACTCCAAGGCAGGGAGCTGAGGAGGGTGCAGAAACGCCCGGGAAACCAAAGCCCCACCCAAGGCCCTGTGCCCCTCAGCAATTATGAAGGGAATGTTGAGGGGCAAGGGAATAATGTGACGCTTTGGCTCCCAATCTGCCAGCTTCTAGGTTGGCAGTAGGGAGGTCAATCCACGGAAAAGACGCCATCACTTGAGATCTAGAAGATATATAAGTAAAAGGAACAGTCAGAGTAAGCTATGGGTATGGCAGAGATCGCTCAGCTCTCACTCTAATAGACCAGCCCATCACCACCCTTATTCACTGTTCACTGCCTCAATGTTATCATATACAGTAATAGCGTACCAGATTCTTGTGCAGGGGATTGTACAATCAAAATCAATAGTTTGCTGTCAATCTTGCTAGAAACTTATTACTGTACAATATATATTTTCGCTTCATGTCGTAAAAATCTCTCCTTCTAGACTTAAAAATATGAAACTCAACAACTTCATGCTAACGGTAAACAAAACATTAACTATAATCTCAATACAAAAATAGCTTAACAGAATTGCAATACTGTACGTTAAGAAGTACTTCACGCAAATTACTATTAAGGTTTTGCTGTACTATTGATTTTGACTATGCCTCAGAACAAATAGTGAGTGGGCGCCAGTTGGACTAGATAATAGTCTGTCAGGTGCCTGGCCCGGGGAGCCGGTATATATGAAGGGTACGCCTGGATGCGTGGTGTGCTCCGCTGCATGTCTGCCTGCTGAGACAGGAACTTCTCCGGGAGGTAGGGGGCCGGGGGGAGTGCCCTTAGTGGTCCCTGGTCTTTGGGTCTTCTCCTGGGCGACCTAGATGTATGTAAATTTTAATTTTATTTTTTTATTTTATGTTTTTTTTTTTTTTAGTTGTCCCTGATCGGGCTCTGTCTCGAGTCGGTCACCCCCAGCAATGGGGTATGTGCTTGAGTATATACTGTACATACATTCATACATATAACTACCAATTTATAGTTTGTTTACATTGCTTCATCTGATCACTATACTAAATAAATTTGACCTTCATTGAGGTTACATCATTTGTTATCTCGTCATCCAAACATCTAGAGATAAGAAGATAACAATTTGCCATTCATGTCACTTATCACGTTCACAGTGTACTGTACCCCAAATAACCATATCAATTCAAAGGTCACAAAAAGTACTTGAGATTTGAAAAATATTGAATATCACTGTACCTGTACTGTACATTAATCAATCTATCTATATCTATATGCTCAGGCCCAATCCCCATTTTGGGGGTAGCAATACAAATCAATACAAACAATTTATGTATAGCTACTAGACAACTTATTGTAATACTGTACAGTAGTAAATACATAGTGTACAACTGTTTACACTAGTAGATGGCACACTACTCTTTAATCTAGAGGCAGTGAATACTGAATTCAGTAAAACAGACAAGGAGAATGTGGTTCAAAGGAATATTTCAATACATTACATCAGTAATAACAAAATATAAACATATAAAATAAAATACAATCAAAATAGGAAAAGTGGGGATTGAGTAAATAGATAGATAGATAGATGTTGTGTGTTCATTGTTTTCTGTTGTGTTGTCCCTATTCTGGCTTTGTCTTGAGTCAAAAGGTCCCTAGTTTGACACCCTACCTCAGTCCTCCAAATCAGTGTAAAGCTGGTATCACACGAGCGCTGTTTCCCTCAAAATTTATCCTCAATACTTGTCTGGCAGCTCATGAGGTAAACATTTAATATTTTCCTGTTGCCTAAATTAATCTACCATCAGTCTAGTTTCCGATACCAGTGCAAAATACTCCAGAAATGTTGCCAGAAAAATGTTGATCATCGAATGTTGACTATAAAAGCTCTCATGTGATTAAGAGTCTTAAGAGGTCTAAGAACCTGAACTAGGCATCAGGTGTCCTGGCATTTACATTGATCTTTTGAATGCTAATTATCAAGCTCTGGCCCCAAAAATTGAGTTAAAATGTAAAACTTGCAAACTAAACAAACCAAAATTGGGACAAGGACAATATAAAGTCAAATTAAATTATCAAAATCGCTATGTGGAAACAACGCTTACTAAAATGAAAATTATTAAATAAAAGAACACAATTCAGTGTTAGTGAAAAAAAAAAAAATTGAAACTTACGGTGTGCTAGGAGATTAAAGTTGGTTCATATATAAGTTTTGTTTTTCAGGAACATGCATACATATTAAGGGAGGATTTAGAGATATCGGAGATATTAAAGCTTTAGGGGAATTGGTAACATCTAAGTTAAAGATACGTAGATAACTATAATCTATATATTTTCAGCTGACGGTATAGTGTGCCAGAGTATATAGATAGATAGATAGATAGGTATATCCCATCTTGAGGATCACCCTCCTTAGCTCCCTGCCATGGAGTGGCTTCGGTCACCCAGGCTTTATTGTGGTAGGCAGGGAGGGATCTGTGGGGGCGCTCGGTTATGGCCTTGGCCTTGCTTGGGGCCTTGGGGCTGTTCAGCCAGGCAGCCTGGGGAACAGCAACAACAACAACCCCATCTTGATTACTTACCAGTAGCTATTACTTAAGAGTTTGTAATGAACAATGATGTTATTTATGAAAATTTGGCAATATTACGATGCAGAGACATAATATTCATAATCTTCAATTAAATTATAATGTAAAACTTGCAAAATAAACAAACCAAAACTTGGACGAACACAGTAAAAAGACAAAATAACTCATCAAAATTGCTATAGCAAAATAATAATGTATAAATAAAAGAACACAATCGAAAGAACACATCGAAAAATCAGTTGCCAAGGGAATCAATTTACCATCAGCTGAAATCAAACCGACTACAGACACTGACCCTGGCACCATCTCGCTCTGGTGTCTGACAGCAGCGTAACGTGTGGCGATGGTGGCGGCACGCTGCAGCTGGCGGTAGGCGTCAAAACAGATGGCCACCCGCACAAACACCATTGTCCCGTACGCCAGCTTGTCACTCGGAGGCTTCACGTACGTCCCATCCTGCAGTTAAGGTACTATGTTAGTGTTGTAAACATTTCCTAGTACAGTATAGCATCAGTATTGAAGTTATTGTAATTTACCCAACTATGACCTGATATTACTGAATATGACAATGTGAACTGGAAGCCATAAAATTGAAAGTACAGTACAGTATGTGCATAATACTAAACCCTTTCGCGCACAAGTAAGCGATTTGCGCCCTTTCTAGGAAACTTATAAGGCTTTGTGTTCATCAGGGGTGTTTAGAAACCTTTAGTTTAGTTTTTACTGTGTTCGTTTGCAAGTTTTACATTTTAATTCGTATAAGTTTTGGTTTGTTTATTTTGCAAGTTTTACATTATAACTGCTACCTCTGCAATTGTCTTTGAGCGAGCTGTGGGCAGAAAACTAAGTTTGGAGAGGTAACTATAAGATTAAGAGATTTCTTTTTCTAAATGCTAAATGGCCATCCTGGTGCATGAAAGGGTTATTAGTGGTTATGGAGAACGCCACTGTTAACCCCTTCTGTACCGGCGACGTCTTTGTTATTTTTATATCAGCTATAATTAGACGATTTTGTTCTGCTTAAGAAGGATCTGTGGTAGTAAAAAGGGTAAAGTGAGACAGTTCAAAGCCTATTAATTGCTGAAGGCCCTTTTTAAACTGAATAAAACTGTCTAATACTGTAGTTGCCAGAATGAAGTTGAATGGACGGTGCCGATACTGAAGTGGTTAACCATACTTCAAGCTACCTATACCCTCTTCATTATGGGTAGGCCAGAAATCCTGACCCCAACCTCACATAACTCATAGAGGACTTCAGTAATTAAACTGTTATTTCTACCATTTGGAAAGAGTCAACCCATAAATAGGTGTAGACCCTTACAGCCCTAGCCCTTTTTGAGTTACAAAGGTTAGAAATCATATTTGCTGGCCTAATTATAGTGAATAGACTTTAGTGGTTGTAGTTGGTGTTAAGGGGAGGTATTCAGTTCGTTCCCTAGACCTCCATCAAGCTTAAAATTACATCCCCTTGAGTCCCTTTCAAGATAAATTTGTACGTTTTTCGGTAGAAAAATGTCCCGGCCGAAGGCCGATTCCTCTTAAATTACAGGCTCGCTATCGCTCGCCAGGATAAAATCGAACCCTGAATTGCACGAAAGGTCTTAATATGGGGTGAAAGTTCTTAAAATCGCTAAACTAATGGGGAAAACGTTTTATAATATCAAAAACAATGGGGCTAAACATGAGGGAGAAAGGGGTCAAGAAAAAAGTCCCTCAAGTGGAAATCTGCCCTTAAAGCTGGCAGTTCCCATATAACTACTCCATCACAATGAATATATACTGGTACTGATTTTTGATGAACAAGGCTTATATTTGTATGTACAGTATGTCAATAAGCCATTTATAACTTGAACTGTAAACCTGGTATTTATTTCTCATCTGAATAACTTTAGGGAAACTTTCCTGACTTAAAAATAACTATGCAAAGTATGCATTTTTTGTTTTGGCTGTTATTGAATTAAAATGTATAACAAAATGTTAATCAATTGAACTGCAGAAGTTCTGCACTGATCTAAAAATAGCTACAACTAAAAGTGACTATAAACGTGAAGAACTGACCTCTAGAACTTGTGCGTGTTTCATGAGCATGTTGACGTGAGGGATGCGGTAATTCTGGAACCTCAGGAACCCATTGTCGTTAGTGTTCATTCCTAACCTCGGCCCGATCTCTCCCACCATCACACCTGCAGTTTTAATCATCATTAAATTGGCATACTGTACTTTTTTTTCATAACTAGTTAGGCATACTTCACACCTCTGTCCTCTCTGTCAGTCGGTGTCCCTCCTCCCACCCTTTTTACTCAAATACCTCTCAACTCCATCCTTCCACCATCTTATTCTCAATTAAATCTCCCTCTCTGCCCTTCCACCTCACTCTCATACACTTAATTAGTCATTCTCTCACTCTCCATATGCTCCACATGACCGAAACACCTCAAGGTAGTGTTCCTATTCATACTCTCCAGCATATCTACATTAACACCACAAAGCTCTCATGCTTCCTCATACTTCTTAGAAATACTGGTATTTAACCCCTTCAGCATGATGACGTAATGTTCATCTTTTTCTGGTTACCAATAGTCAATTTTCTTTAGCTTGTAATCTACCTCTAGGATTAGAACGGGTAAATACGATCTCAATAAAACCTCTGAATAGCATAAGTCCTTCTTGAACTGCGAATTTTTGCCAGAATAAAAGATAAAAAGGCTTCATCGTGCTGAAGGGGTTAAGCATTGCAATGCCTCGTTCGGGTTTGATCTATTTATCTTTTTTTTATCTTTTTTTTATGGGGGGGTGGCCGACTCAAGACAGAGCAAGAATAGGGACAACACAAAACACAACAGAAAATAATGAACACACAAAAACAAAATACAAATTCACACACAAATTCAAAATAAGTTTTTACGGTATCTAACATGTCTAAGGCTGTACCTGGTAGGGACTTGTGAGTATCGAGATCTCTGAGTTGGACCATGAAGGCGTGGACTCCCCGGCACTTCCCCTGGGTGTACAGCTGGGCCATCACCACCGCATAGTTCACTGTCTTACCCACTGAAATGAGAAACAATAAATAAATTCTTTGTGGAATGGTTCATAAGATAAGTCATTCCATAACAATTATATAAACATAAAAACAATAATTTAACATAATTTTCCATTATACTGTAATGGCTCAGACAGAACTAACTGCCATTCATGAGTCGGAGTGTAGTACAGTATAATCGTCGTGCCATAACACTGACCCATCATGTCATCACTGTGGCTAAGGTTGGTATACTACTGACTGTGTCACAGCAAGACTCAACGAAGCTCCCCTGTATCACAGGCAGTACAGCTCGGTCCCGCATAGTGCAAGAAATTGATCGATACAGTGCGTCGCACTATGTGAACAACATATCCTATGGGAAAAAACTTAATTGGTCGATCGGTCCTCCATTTGGCACACATATCTTTCCTTATATCATTATTTATACTGACACAAACATACCAAGAACAAATGTTAATGATAAATATAGCATATCAATGGTAAATTAGACCTTTCCTTACCTTAAATTCTACACTTGATATGATCACAAACCCGAGAATGCGAGATAGCGTCACACAGTATGGGGTAAAAAAAATTCTGACTGACCAGCCTCCCTCCATGCCCAAGCTGCTCAAACACCAGTGATGATACAAGTCAGGCAGGAAATTTATCGCACTGTACTAGAGATGGACCGAATATTCGTTTTGTATTCGTATGTCCGAATATTCGCTATGTTTTTCAATATTCGGATTCGTATTCGAATTCATAGCTATTTGCAAATATGCGAATATGTTCACGAAACCAATATAATATATACAAAAATGTTAAATATTAAATTTTAAAGTCAGCACAAACGAATAAATAACAGTGTAGATGTGCGTTGGGGCCGCTAAAGTGGAATGAAGGAGGACTGAGCAGTGTTGCTACTTAACTGTATTTAATAGTACCAGATCAAACTAGTGAAAATAATTCTAAAGTGGAATCACTGCCAGGTAAGCGAACGTGTGCTGGACCTGGACATTTGAACCGTCACAATATTGCCATTTCAGACATATCCAATGTAATAGCATGTCACTAAAATATATTCCATCATATTTCCACACTGATTTTGTATTTAGTACCAGATATGGACTATTTTATTGGAAAATGTATAAAATGTACTTGAGAGAGTCAAATGTACCAAATTTGGTACTTTAGTACCAAAAAAGCGGCAACACTGGGACTGAGGAATGGAAACATAGAAAATTGAATGGACTTAATTTTATTTATTCAATTTTCTATGGCTGAACTCTTACAATATATTAAACATTAATTCATACAGTTCATTTATGATATTTAAGAAATTACACATTCACATTGTCATTAACTTCTGGTAATTAATTTCATAGTACAGTAATTTAACGTTTGTTGGTGACATAAAAATAATTGCCAGTTCTTGAAGGATGAAATAAGGATTGAAATATTCGCTATTCGTATTCGCAAATTTTACAACAAAAATTTTGTATTCGTATTCGTATTCGCAAATAGTGAAAATTGATATTCGTTCCATCTCTACACTGTAGCCTACACATTTTGGCTGCACTAATAGAAAACTCCCCGGATTTAACCCATATTGCCACCCGACTCGCAATAAAAGATCGTATTCGCATTGGTTGATAATTTTGTTTAATATTTTCATTGCTCGCACTAATCGAAATTTGCACTGTTTGAACTCGCATTATACGGGACCGAGCTGTATTTGAAAGCATACCAGCCTAACAGTGTTCCACAAGACAGTGCCATAAATTACTATACAGAATAGGATGACCGTTGGTCCTTATTTGTGGCATCCACCCTTTAAGTTGCCTTATTGGACATGCAGTAGGATATGTGGGGCATTTTCTTTTTCCTCTACTAAATGTGAAGGACCCCTTGCCCTGGGGATTCAACATTCATGAATATGAAGCAACCAAATTTTCAAAGCTTCATTTGATAATTTTCAAGCCTCATAAAAATTACAAACAATTGAAAAGCCTAAAGTTCTCAGGCATGCTTTGCACCAAAATTAGAAGCCTAAAGTCACGTTTTATAAAAATCTTCCTCGGTCCAACCATGCACTGTGATTGTTATAATCAATAAACTTTTTTTCATTCTTTCTATGAAGAACTTCATGGTGGTCTAGACCTTATGAACCCGGCTATGGAGGAGATGGCAAAATTATTTTCAAAAGTCAGGAATTACAACATAACTAAGGTTTCCAATGCAACTTTCATCAATGGTAGCAAGTGGGGGCTTCCAGAATTATTGGTAGTACGGGAAGCCTTATAGTAATGTTGTAATTCCCTGATTTATTAAGAGTTTTGTCTTTCCATCTGCAGTATGGTGAAGTTCTTCTCAGGAATAAAGGAAAGTGTTGACAAAAGAAGTCAACATATAACAATGACAACATTACACTGTTGGACTAAGTTGAATATTACACCTTTTAATATCAGTGGTAAATGCACCTTAATTGTTAGGAGTGGATCTAACAACTTCCTGTAGTTGTCTTTGGTGTGCATAGAGAGACGAATGAGGAAGTATGTGAGCGTTGTGGTGTGGATGTGCTAGTGTGTGAAAAGGAACACCTTGAGGTGGTTCAGTCATGTGGAGTGTATGGTAAAAGAATTATTAAAAGAGTGTATGAGAGTGAGGTGGAAGGGCAAGGAGGCAGAGGCAGACCGAGAGGTGGAGAGGTACCGTATATGAGTGATAGTGGTATTGGGTGGGAGGAGGGGTGCCAGCTTACAGATGATATGAGATGCATGGAGGTGATTAATTTGTGGTCACCCCCTTGGCATCTGGCAATAGATTGATAGACATTACTTTATCCTTGAAGTAGTGAAGACTATCTATCTATCAATCTGATGCCTTGCTTCCTGAGGAAGCACCCCAAAAGGGATGGCCATGGCAGAAGCTGCCTTCAGGCTCCCAGACATGCCCCCACTACTCCACTCCACAGTGCCATTTCCACTAAGTAGACCAATAGCACTGAAGGAGCAGACCCAGAGCATTTCTTCACCTGAATGGCAGTTACACCACTGTTTTGCTATTTTCTTTACCACCCTGGGGGCCCTGCCCGGAAGCATACCGAGCACAGGAGTGTTCTGGAGATAGTAATCAATGGTCCACTGCTACAGAAAAAGAGTTAAGTTAGTGTAAAGTATGTAGCACTTGTGGTTTTATATAAAAGAAAGCAAGAGTGTGCGTATCTTAAGATCAAGCTAGAATTGCTCTTTGTGTAACTGAGGCACAAAAAGAAACGGCAAAGGAGACCAGGTAGTGAAACACGATTTCTAGCAATCGTTATACTTCACTTAAGGTTATCTCCGGGAGTACGGTACTTCCCAGAACGACTGGTGCCTACAACCTCCGCTCTACAGTGAAGACTCCGAGCGAACTGAAAGGAAGCGATGCACATGTCTGAGCATATAACTGGAATGCTCTGAGATGATGGTATACCCTGTTCCAAATAAGTAGGCCAAAACTCTAGAACATTATCCTCTATAACCAGTGGCGGATCCAGGGGGGGGGGCAGGTGCCCCCCCCCCTTAGTGACCAAAATTGCGCCCTTTCATCTGATATATACTGCATTTTATCTGAAATACAATATATATAAAGTTATGGCGCCCCTCATGTATATATATCAGCCCTCCCCCTTAAGCCTGAGCTGGATCCGCTCCTGTCTATAACTCACAAACGAATAACGTAATAGAGCTAATATTTCTACCATTAGGACGTGAGACCAGAACCGCACTTCATATGGAGAACTCGGTCTATAAATTTACGTACAGTATTTATGAATTTGGGAAGGGTCAGCCTGGAAAAAGGCGTGGAAATTTACAGCCTATTTGCTCTATCTATTTTTTGAGTTATAGAGGATAGAGGTCACTATTTCTGGCCAACCTATTTGAAACAGGGTATAGTACCATCAGCGTTGCATTACACAACCTTTGCCTACATCAAGGTTGCGACTATTCTCCTTATCGTTCTTACCATTTCACATGCCCCAAGACGCTCACCAGTTCAAGCATCATCCCCGAGAATCTCTGGGAGCTATATACCCTTAGAGGTTAACCCTTGGAATCCGGGAGGCCTCATATGAGGCAAAATGGTCGGCTAAAAATCGCCGCTATAATCATCAGAACTCGGCAACCACGCGTTGTAGCGACGTCATCTCTACAACATTATACAGACAACAAAAAGTTCTACAATTTGGAAAAACATTGACTGCTCTAGGTGGTCTCAATCAGTAGCTACTGAATTATGAAGTTGATTTTACCAAAATTCATTTGAGGCCCCCCGGATCCCATGGGTTAAACTACGGTAATAAAAAAAAAAAAAAAAAAAAAATATATACTGTATACCCTTAGCAGTACTGTACAGCCATAGGACTTATCTATTCTTAATACTTGAGATAAGGGTTGGCTTGTACGGAACTGAAGTTTGCAGAGGAAAAGAATGACGAGACTCCAAGCAAACAGCAACATAATCAATTTATTGGCCAGAATGCTGAAATGTCTGGCCAATAAATAAATAATGTTGCTGTTTACTTAGAGGCACATCTTATTTTCCTTTATATACTTATTCTTTATATACTGTACACAGCACTCAACTAAAGCTCTCAGATATCCCTTTACCAATAGGCCACCAATGCAGTCACACATATTTTACTCTGACTATTCTTACTGGACTATTTACAATATCACCATAGTAGGTAAACTTCATTAAGACATGGTAATCGTTTCCCAATATGTTTTTGGTGGTTCCTTCCCAAGCCAGGATCAAACATGGGTCTCCACACATGAAAGGCAAGCACTCCACCACGACACCAAAGAAAGTACAGTACTGTATCTATCTTAGCTGATGCCTCGGGTGATTTTCTGCATTATGCTTAACCCACGAAATCTGGGGGCCTCATATGAACCCGATCGCTAAGTCCGGGGCCCTTTTGGTACAGGCAAACTTCATAATTCTGATTGAGACCACCTAGAACAGTCAATTATTTTGCAAATTGTAGAACTTTTTGTTGTCTGTAGACACGTGGACGGCGTGGTTGCCATGTTATGTTATGATTTTAGCGGCGAGTTTTAGCCGCGCATTTTGCCTCATATGAGGCCTCCCGGATTCCTGCCAATTTTTTTTTTTTGCCTCATATGAAGCCTCCCAGATTCCGAAGGTTAAACTGTCACTATAATTATACTGCCATTATAGTTGTAGGTCGAGTGGTTTTGTAAACTTTCTTTCTTCCGTCACGTTGATCGTCACTCTATAAATCTTATCAAAGATGAGATGACAAAGCTCCTTCTAAAAGTTGAAATGATAATATCATAACTAGATGTGCTAACTAGATATACTTCCTGATATTTTGAAAGGAATTTGCCTTCCCATCTGTGGTAGGGTTTATATGGTGACCACCAATGCAAAGTTCTTCAAAGGAAGAAAAAAAATAAAGTTTGTTGACAATAAATATCAATATTGAACAGCGACATAACAGCACGATGTTGGACCCAAAGTCCAAACTCAACATGGTAGACATTTACTTTCAAAAGACAACACACCCCTCAGGTTGAAAGTTGAGACTGAACACTGGTCAAAGAAAACCAGAGCATCAGACAGATTTCCATAGAGGGATTCCATATAATAAGAACAATCACCCACATAAGTTCTTACCCTCTCTGGGATTTTATGTATACAGTACAGTACTGTAAAGTAAATTTATAACTGTCTTGATAGCGTAATGGTTAGTGTGCGGAATTTCGGTGTGAGTATTCTATGTTAGAGTCCTTGGAGTACCACATGTATTCATTACTTACATTGATTTAATTAATTAGGTTTACAGTATTTCTAAGTTAATTGGTGGGTTGGTGAAAAACAATATGAATATACTGTACATACAGTACATACAAACAAGTTTATAGACTGTTTTGTCCACAGAGAGTGTAGTTACAGTCTCACATCCTAAATGGCGGATTTCCAGGCGACCCTGTCAAGGGCTGCCTCTGTTGTCCAGTTCTTTATTCATATGATTAAGGACTTTATAACAAATCACCATATTAGGTTAATAATGGTACTTTTACTTCCATAAAAAATCCATGGAGAGGAAAAGACTTCATGTGGGTTACTACATAGTAGAATAACTTTCTAATAGAAAACCCCATTTTGATAAATGTTGACCACCAAACTTAATACCGGTAATTAAAATGTAAAACTTACAAAACAAACAAACCAAAACCAGAAATTGCACAAAACAAAGGTAACGAACTTAAGAAAATCACCATGTGGAAATGTGTTGAAAATTCTATTCTATCTATCTACAGTATGTATTTACTCTGGTCCAATCCCAATTTTTTTTTTCTGGGAGTGGCCGATTCGAGACAGAGCCCGAATAGGGACAACATAACACAAAAGAAAAACAATGAACACACAAAAACAAAACACAAATTCACATACATCAAGATTAAGCCAAACAATATTATAAGATCAGGAGGTGCAGAACTTACAGCCGCCTGGCCACCATTTTGTGGCAGTGATGGTGGGAGAGTGGAGGACGAACTCTTGGGTGGCAGGGTCATATGTGGCCGTCGTCTCCAACCCTCGCAGGAACGTTCCATGCCCAAGTTCAGTCTGGGGGTAAACAAACATTTCAGATGGTATGCAAAAATCGGTGGTTCAATGAAAAGAGAAATAGCATGACCTATCTCTTGAATAATTGAGAGTTTTGGATAGACAATGTAAAGTACAGGTATTATTCACCTAAAGTTGCATCAATTTATGTTTTTTTCATTATTAACCTGGTCATTAACCCAGGAACTGCGGGGAGACTCTTAAGAGTTCCCCCGGCGGACTGCGGGAAGACTCTTAAGAGTCAGAGAAAAAAAAAAATCAACTTTTGACCTCGAAAAAAAAAAATATATATTATTTTTATTTTTTTGTTTTTTTATTTTTGTTTGGCCCCTGGGCCATGCAAAATCTCAGTCCTCTACCTCCCCTCCTTCCCCACTTTCCTCCTCTCCTTCAGTTATCACCTATTTTCCCTGTTATTCCCTTATTCTGAGGTATATTTTCGTGCTAACATTAGCGAGTTGCAAGCAGGGCATTGTCATCAGTGTTAGCAAATGAGTGCAAGAGAGAGAGAGAGAATATCGATCGACTGTGTCTCAGTGGCCTTGGGGGAAATTGGCGGGAAAGCAGCTTGCCTCACCCATACATTATACAACTCGCGGGCTATATCTCCGATTTTGACCATCCAAACGCTGTTTTCACTCGTTTTATTGTTGTTTCAGGTTAATACCTTTATAATCAACCCATAATAGGCGCGTATGGATAAGTATTAATGCTATTAATGGTACAATGAATATTTTAGTGACGGAAACACCTCAAATACATGCGCACAGGGAGAGGTGTCTAATTACCCCCATGCACAGCCGAGAGGTTAAGTAGGACAATTTCAAATTCAAAAAGGTTTTACTGTCATCAATGTTGGATATATAGCCTACAAATTTAGTTCACAATGTTCAAATTAAATGCAAGTCATGCATCATTATTAAGTTGTAAATCAGAACAAAAAATGGTGGAGGATTAGAAAAATAAAGACAAATAATAATAGCTTCACTTAAAGTCTTGTTTTTTTAGGAACATTACCACCATATCATTTTAACCCCTTCTGTACCGGCTAAGTCTTTTTAACTTTATTCTGGCTACTATTAGACGATATTTGTGCAGTTTATAAAGGGCATCCAACAAATAACCGGTTCAAATATCTATCTTAACCCTTTGTACTACCACAGGTCCTTCTTAAACTGCACAAAATTGTCTAAAAATAGATACAATAAATTTGAAAAGACGTCACCGGTAAAGAAGGGGTTAAGTGAGGGATTATTGTACTATACAAATAAACAAGTGAATATTACTTGAGCGTAAGTGCCAATGACGTCCCCGGCCCAGGCTCGTCCCATCCACTCCCCCTGCTGCTCCACACTGCCCTGACCCATGATGGCTGGCAGGAACATCACAAAGTGCAGCGCCAGGGGATTGCCATCTTTCGTCAGCGCCACCCCTAGCCCGGACCCCATAAGAGTTCTGACGGAAGAATAAAGTTTATAAAAAAAATATATATTTATACAGAAAAAAAACAAAAAAAAAAATATCACATCAAATAAAAATAGGAAAAGTGGGGAATTGGGCCTGAGTAAATATATAAAATAGATAGATAGATTAATAACACTCAAATCATTATCCATCTTACACATATATACAAGTTTAAAGACCGTTTTGTCCTGAATCACCATCATCAATAGGAAGGAATTTTGTTGAACGTCAATAACAATAATGTCACTAACACTAAATTAGTCATGTCCTAAAATCATCCTAAAAAAATGTCAATGTTAGTGTTACTCAAGTTAATACAGGCACTCCTCACTGAAAGTCTCCGAATTGTAAGTTGTTTCATTATTACATTGTTCAGTAATTAGGGAACAATATTCACTTGAAGTTATGTTTCCTTATTATGTTGTAAATAATTATATTGTAAAACTTGCAAAATAAACAAACCAAAACTTTGGACGAACACAGTAAAAAGACAAAAACTTTATCAAAATCACTATGTGGAAACAACGCTTAAGCAAAATAATTATTTATAAACAAAAGAACACAATCCACCACATAGGGTGTACATTACTAAATGAGCAAGTTAATCTGTTTCCCAAGCAAACTAATCACACATATAACAACGCACTATCGTCACGTTCAAGGAATTAGTCAATTTGGGAAGTCAAAAGACAAAAAATTTGGAAAATTGCAATGTGTATCAAGGAATTATTGTGCCAACAGTGATGTATAGGGCTGAGACATGGGCTCTGAAAGAAAAGGAGAGAAGAAAGCTGGATGTGATGGAGGTGAGCTGCTTGAGGGGTGTGTACTCACCTAATTGTACTCACCTAATTGTAGTATACAGGATTTGAGCCTAAGCTCGTGTTGTCCTGTCTCTCTCTCTACATTTATCCAATTTTGCTTTAAAAGTTTGGATATTTCTTGCTCCCACCACCTCCCCATCCAACTTATTCCAACACTCAATGCTTCTATACGGGAAGCTGAACTTTCTTACATCAGACTTACATATAACTTTCCTCAACTTACAATCATGACCCCTGGTTCTTCCCTCGTCCCTCACCACAAAATCTCCCTTGTCGATCTTCTCAAAACCTTTCACACACTTAAACATCATGATCATGTCACCTCTCTCTCTCCTCTCCCTCAGCGTTGGCAGCTTTAGCCTCTCCAATCTCTCCTCATAAGGTAGGTCTCTAAGGCTAGCTATCATCTTAGTGGCAACTCTCTGAACTCTTTCCAGTTTTTTATTATGTTTTATAAGGTGTGGAGACCACACCACTGCTGCATACTCCAGTCTTGGTCGTATTATTGTCCCTATTATTTTTGCTAACATCTCTTCATCTAAATAATTCAGAGCTATTCTCATGTTAGTCAACACTGCATAGGTTTCACCAGTTATTTTATTTATATGCTGTTCAGGTGACAAGCTGTCTGCCACAACTACCCCTAGGTCTTTTGCTTTCACAGCTTTACTAATTATTTCATCTCCTATTTTATATCCCCAAGAAGGTCTATATTTACTTTTTCCCATCTCAAGAACCTGACACTTACTCGTGTTGAATTCCATTTTCCAAGTTTGACTCCACTCATATAACTTATCTAGATCTCTCTGTAATTCTTCACAACTACTCCTACTTGTAATATGCTTCATTAGTTTTGCATCATCAGCAAACATAGATATATATGAGTCTATTCCCATTTGAAGGTCGTTGATGAAAACCAAAAACATGATTGGGGCCAACACCGATCCTTGAGGCACTCCGCTTTTTACCCTTTTCCACGAGGAGAACTTTCCTTTTATTACTGTTCGCATTTCCCTCCCAATTAAATAGTTTTCCATCCACTTTAATAATACTCCCTCAACCCGCCCCACAGTCCTGAGCTTCCACAACAATCTCTTATGAGGCACCTTATCAAATGCCTTCTTGAAATCTAAGTAGATACAATCTACCCACCCCTCCCTCCCTTGTACAATGTCAATTACCCTATCATAGTAACTCAACAAATTTGTGGTACACGAATGACCTTTTCTGAACCCGAACTGCTTGCTTGAAATTATTTCCCTCTCCTCCAACATACCCACCCATCTTTTTCTAATAATCTTTTCACAAAGCTTGCATATAACACTCGTTAACCTCTGAAGTGCGCATGGGGGTAATTGGAAACGTCCCCCTGTGCTGACGTATTTGAGGTGTTTCCGCCACTAAAATATTCATTGTGCCATTAATAGCATTAATACTTATCCATATGCGCCTATTATGGGTTGATTATAAAGGTATTAACCTGAAACAACAATAAAACGAGTGAAAACAGCGTTTGGATGGTCAAAATCGGAGATATAGCCCGCGAGTTGTATAATGTATGGGTGAGGCAATCTGCTTTCCCGCCAATTTCCCCCAAGGCCACTGAGACACAGTCGATCGATACTCTCTCTCTCTCTCTTGCACTCGCTTGCTATCAGTGATGACCACACCCTCCAATCGGATTTCTAATGTTAGCACGAAAATATACCTCAGAATAAGGGAATAACAGGGAAAATAGGTGATAACTGAAGGAGAGGAGGAAAGTGGGGAAGGAGGGGAGGTAGAGGACTGAGATTTTGCATGGCCCAGGGGCCAAAAAAAAAAAAAAAATAAAAAAATAAAAATATAATTTTTTTTTTTTTTTCGATGTCAAAAGTTGATTTTTATTTTCTCTGACTCTTAAGAGTCTCCCCGCAGTGCGCCGGGGGAACTCTTAAGAGTCTCCCCGCAGCTCCCGGGTTAAGGATACCGGTCGATAATTTAGCGGGTCTTCTTTATTTCCACTTTTTTCGTGTGGAGTTGCTCGTGGAGACGGGTTGGGGGGTGGAGAGATGCGTGGGAGGGTGGGGCGGCGGGAACATTTGTCGGCCAGAGTGGGCAGAGGGGTGCTGAGCTGGTGTGGTCGTGTTGAGCGGTTGGAGGATGAGAGGCTTGCAGGGAGAGTGTGCGAGTCAGATACAAGGGGAGATAGAAGGGTGGGAGGACTCTCATTGAGATGGAGAGACTGTGTAGGGCAAGCTTTGGGTGATGGAGGAGTGACTGTGGATCAGGCAAGGGAAGTGGTAGTAAACAGGAGTGAATGGAGAGTGCTTGTGAATGGATGAGTGAATGCGTGGTCATTTGGGGGAAGGGGTCGGGCGTAAGTTGGACTAGATAATAGTCCATCAGGCGCCTGGCCCGGGGAGACGATTAATATGAGGGGTGCGCCTGGAAGTGTGGTTGGTGGGCTTGTGGTGGTAGGGCTTCGCTGCATGTCTGCCTGCCGAGATCGGAACCTCTCCGGGTGGTCGGGGGCCGGGGGAGTGCTGGAGGGACCTTGGTATACATACATACATCAAATTTTAGGACTGAATGTTCCACACATATGTGCAGTTTCAGTCTCTTGTCCTAATGGCGGCGTTCCAGGCAACCCTGTAAGGGCTGCTTCACTTGTCAAGTTCTTGGATTTGAGATCGGCAAATATAGTCCAATCCCAGGTCTTCCTCGGTCCACCCCTTGGTGCAGCTCCCTCCACAATCACAGACCTGCATTTTTTCACCCAATTTTGTTCATCCATTCTCTCCACATGTCCATACCATCCCAGTCTGCTTATACCTAAACGTCTCCTCAGCATCTCAGCTCAACATTTGTTATTCTATCCTGTAGCCTGGCCCCACACATCCATCTCACCATTCTCATCTCATTACGTTCCATTCTGTTGACATCCTCTACTTTAACGGCCCATGTTTCTGAGGCACACGTCATTGCACTTCTAACACATCAGGCATACACCTTTCCCTTCAGGGAGAGAGGCATTCTTTTCATGGTCAGGATTGGCAGCAGTTCTCTGAACTTCCCCCAGCCACATCTAATTCTAGCAACAGTGGCAGCCTCGGCCCCACCACCGGCAGAGATGGTATCTCCTAGGTAACAAAACTTGTTCACCAGCTCCAATGACTCATTTCCAAAATTCACAGCCAAAGGATCATCACTTAACACAAGCTCGCCTTCGCACACTACGCACTCTAATTTCTCTATTTTCTGACTAATCCTTCGGCATGGGTCCCTTTATTCTACTACAGTGCTCATTCCCATGGTGCACCCAGCGTCGACAATGCTACATTGAATCGCGTTAACGCCCACACCCTATCCACACACTGCACATGGGTATGCACCGCTCTTTTCCACATTGCCTGATCTCAATCTACAATGCATAACCTTGGTTTTGTTAATATTGACTCTTAAACCCTTGCTCGCCATGCCCTCTCTCCATTCTCTGAATTTGGCCTCAGCATCTTGCATTCTGTCAGCTATTAGGACTAAATCGTCTGCATAAAACAGTTCCAACAGGAGTCCGCCTCTAAAAACTCTTAGACAGTGCCTCCAAGACCATAATAAAGAGGAGGGGGCTTAACACTGAACCCTGATGGACTCCAACACAGACTGCGAACTCATCACTTAGTACACCCTTCACCCTCACCGCACTTCGCGAATCCTCATACATCTTCATTATCACACGCACCAGCCACTCTTCCACACCAAGTTTCCTCATAGCCCACTGCACAACATATCTAGGCACCCTATCAAAGGCCTTCTCCAGGTCTACAAACACAAAGTAAAGGTCCCTGCATTTTAGTAAGTATCTTTCCTGTATCTGCCGGACTATGAAGATAGCATCGGTTGTACCCCGTCCTGGCATAAAACCAAACTGCATATCATCAATGGAGATGCTTTGCCTGATCAAACACTCAAAGACTCTCTCACAGACCTTCATGATTTGGTCAAGCATTTTCAGGCCCTGGTCTCTGGGTCTTCTCCTGAATGACCTAGATGTGTGTGAATTTGTGTTTTGTTTTTGTGTGTTCGTTGTTTTCTGTTGTGTTTTGAGTTGTCCCTGTTCTTGCTCTGTCTTGAGTTCCCCCCCCCCCACAAAATAATAATAATAAAATAAAATAGGAAAAGTGGGGATTGGGCCTGAGTACATAGATAGATAGATAGACAAGGAATATGACAAAATACAGAATAATTACTTAATTTTTTTTAAAACTTGGGCCGCCACCTGGCCAGCGCAAAGCTCCATGGAGAACACCTCTCTCTAACATCCCTATCATAGAAATCGTCTCACTGACCTAAGCACTCTGCCCTCTCGTCAATATCTCACAAGAAATTCAGACGCGTGGATCACAGAGAGGCACCTTGAACTAAGGAGCAATGATTTATTGAAAAATCATAAAACTACTACCTGTGTGCTAATAGCAAAGAAAATAAATGACCACAATTGTACATAAGTAGACATATAATAAAAACAATACAAGAAAAATACAAAATGTATACTCGAACATATAGCCTACATAAAAATAAAGTAATAAACAAATACATACGGGTATACAGTACTGTACTAACAATATGGTCACCTGGCATATATGGTAAGAATTATATGCTATAGTCTATCCGCGGTAAGTAGGCGAGAAATCATGACCTCTATCCTCTGTAACTCAAAAGCAGCTAGAGCAAATTGGCTGTAAATTTTCACATCTATTCCTTGACTGACTTTTCCCAAATGGTAGAAATAATAGCTCGAATACTCTAGTCGTTATTGAGTTACAGAGCTTAGAGGTCATGATTTCTCGCCTACTTACAGCGAATAGACTATAGTACACTTCCCCTGTAACACACTCACTCCCAAAAATTCATAAACTGTACCTAATTCCTTCCATCTGGCCGACCATCTGCTGGATTTCTTCATCTTCGTTAAACTTGCGGATCATGTAGCAGGCTTTACGCATCTCATTTTCATATCTGTCCACATGGCTCAGATACTCCGGTCGTATTGGGTCAAGAAACTCTGGATCTGACAGGAATACTTTTTCTGAAAAGAGAAAAAAGAACTACACTATTTTAAATGCATGAACTATAACCAATACAGTACTAACAAAATTCATATTATCACCAACCCACCAATTAACTTACAAATAAACATAATTAATGAAATCAATGAAAAAGTAATAATGGTCTTGTACAGGATAATAGAATTAGCTCTACCGGTACTTATGATCAAAGCGGGTGGGAGGCTAGGAATCCTCTTCCCCTTATAGACTTCACCTACAAGACGAGACAGATATACATACATATATACATACTGTACTGTACATACATACAGGTTTAAAGACCAAATGTTAGGGGTGAGGGAACGCGAAAGTGGTCCCGGACCCTAAGAATTGGAACTTTAAATGTTGTTTCTGTTCGGTCTCTGTCTCAAAGTAGGCCACTCCCAGCTATAGGCCATGTGCTTGAGTATACTGTATACATACATACATACATACATACATACATACATACATACATACATACACAGGATCAAAGCTGGAAGATATAAATAGGCTGGAATTAAATAAAATTAAGATGTTGAGATGGATATGTGGGTCTTCTATGAGAAACAGAAGTTTCATGTGAAACTCAAGAGGGCGCTTAGCCATTGAGAGTATTACTGAGGAGATGCTTAGGAGCTCCGAGCAGGCTTAGATGATATGGACAATCATGTGGAGAGGATGAATGAGAATAATTGGGTTACACGCAAGGCTATGAATGTGCAGGGAGTCGCAAAAAGAGATAGACCAAGTAAGACGTGGAAAATGGTACAAACTGATCTCCCAGCCAAAGGACTAACTAAGACGGATACCAAAGACCAAGCTGCCTGGAATGCCACTACAGTATAAAGAAAACAAAAAGACTGTCCTACACACGTCTAGATAATTTGTCTTTAATGTACGGTATGTACTCAAGTTTCAAATTTTAAGCTTAGTACAGTACCGGTATATACAGACTATCTATCTATCTATTTCTATCTATTTACCCACATTTCCTATTCTCCTTTTTTTTTTCTCTCTCCCTTTTTTTTTGGGGGGGGGGGCCCCGACTCAAGACAGAGCAAGAACAGGGAAAACACAACATAAAACAACAAACACAGACAAAACACAAATTAACACACATCTAGGTCACCCAGGAGAAGACCCAGAGACCAGGGTCACCATGGTCTCTCCAGCACTCCCCCGGCCCCCGACCACTCGGAGAGGTTCCGATATCGGCAGACAGACATGCAGCGGAGCCGAAGCCACAAGCCCGCCCACCACACTTCCAGGCGCACCCTTCATATTAATCGTCTCCCCGGGCCAGGCGCCTGATGGACTATTAACTAGTCCAACTTGCGCCCGACACCCTTCCCCCAAATGACCACGTGTTCACTCATCTATTCACATGCATTCTCCATTCAAACCTGTATATTACATAGGACCTTTAATTGCAGATGGAGGCATTGTTAAAAATTAAATACTGTAGTTGCTTAGAAGCATCAACCGGGATGATTCAGTCCTCCTATATTTGACAAAATATAATCAAAACTTTTATATACCGGTAGTTGCAAATAAAATAGGAGCTGGACCAAATCACCCCTGTCAATGCAATATGGTTGAGGGTTTCTAATATAAAGGAAAATCAATTACCATACGGTACCTATCTTTCGCCGCTGCACTGTCTTGTCCGCTCCGCCATCAATAAGATTTGTGATCTCTTCTTTGGTAAAGCTGCATCTTCCACGTTCTCTCCTTAAATCTTCTACACAGTCACCGCCTGCTGTTCTTGACATGATGCTCTTGTTTGTTTACTTGTGGGGAGAAAAGAGATTTGATGTGAAAATTATGAATAATAAATATTTCAAAAACAAAACAAAAGACAAGGGATCAGGTTCTATGATCTGATGTTACATTATACAGTATAACATGACAATTGAAGCCGCTCTGAAATGCTGTCACTTGGAAAGGAGACTGAAACCATACCTCTTATGAATCACTCAAGTCTTGATTGAAAATGAAGGTACTGTACCTGTACCGGTATCTAAGTAATTATATACCAGTAGTCCAGTACATAATTACTTGTAATAAATACACACAAATCTTACAGAACCCTCTCACTCGAGCAGTAGTTACGTTACGTAGACTGATAGGCTAACTCCTTCGTCCGTATGTACTTTGGTCAGAATGGTCTTATGCTAATCAGTACGGTACCTTTATCAAGACTGGAGAGATAACAGCAGATTGATTTTCAAGTCAGATGACTTTTGGTACAGTGATACAATGACTAAAACAACAAGATAAGACATCCAATGATCTGTTAATCTATCTATTGCCAGACATCATGAACTCTGATGGGCTGGCCATGAATGAATCGCCTCCATATTCTGAGGTACCATAACTCTTTTGATTTTCAAGCTTACAGGAGGTTAAGAGCAGGAAGAGTTAAATCCTTATGCGGCAGCTGGTGTCCTTAATTGTGTACCGGTACTCTCTTCTCCTGGGTGACCTAGATGTGTGTGAATTTGTTTTTGTGTGTTCATTACATAGCCTACATAAAATTTTAAGACCGAGTTCTCCACACATACGTGCAGTCTCTTGTCCTAATGGCGGCGTTCCAGGCAACCCTGTTAAGGGCTGCTTCACTTGTCAAGTTTTTAAATTCGAGATCAGCACGTATTGTCCGATCCCGGGTCTTCCTCGGTCCACCCCTTGTGTGTGATTCCACAATTATAATGTAAAACTTGCAAAATAAACAAACCAAAACGTATACGAACACAGTAAAAAGACAAAACAACTAATCAAAACCGCTATGTGGAAACAACGCTTAAGTAAAATAATAATTTATAAATAAAAGAACACAATCCACCACATAGGGTGTACATTACTACATGAGCAGTTGTGGTGATGGGCTGATCTATCAGAGTGAGAACTGAGCGATCTCTGCCATACCCATTAGCTTACTCTGACTGTTCCCTTTACTTTTATATTTTCTAAATCTCAAGTGACGGCATCTTTTCCGTGGATTGACCTCCCAATCTACCAAGATTGGAAGCCAAAGCGTCACATTTTTCCTTTGCCCCTCAACTTTCTCTTCATAATTACTGAGGGGCACAGGGCCCTGGGTGGGGCTTTGGTGCCCCGGGTGTTTCCGCACCCTCCTCAGCTCCCCGTAATGGAGTGGCTTCGGTCACCCAGGCTTTGTTGTGGTCGGCAGGGAAGGTTCTGTGGGGGCGCTCGGTTATAGCCTTGGCCTTGCTCGGGGCCTTGGGGCTGTTCGGCCAGGCAGCTTGGGGAAAAACAACAACAACAACAACAACTACATGAGCAAGTTAATCTGTTTCCCAAGCAAACTTATCGCACACATAACAACGCACTATCGTCACGTTCAAGGAATTAGTCAATTTGGGAAGTCGGGGACGTTCTGGTAAATTTGACTAAACTCTGCATGAATAAAGAAACTACAATTAGTGTTAACATTTTCGGCAAGAATGTTAAGTGCGGGCGTACCGCCAGCCTTGTTTACACTACGCGTAGTGGCGTCGGACCTTTGCCATCATGTTCCCGTCTATTTTGACTGCCTTTGGATACAATAATATGCTGAGGGGGGCTTTGCCACCCCTCACCCCCCCCATGACATATTGTCATCATCATATATATTGCCAGCAGGGGGCAAATTACCGAAAAAAATCGCCATAAAAATAGACGCGAACTAAACCACGGCGATCAACAAATGTAAACATGGCGGCGGCGGCGGGGGAGGCGTCGGACCTTTGCAATCATGTTCCCGTCTATTTTAAATGCCATTGGATACAATAATATGTTGAGGGGGGCTTTGCCCCCCGTCACCCCCCCCCCCCCATCATCCATGACATATTGTCATCATCATATATATTGCCAGAAGGGGGCAAATAACCGAATTAATCGCCGTCAAAATAGACGCTAAGTGCTATGGGCTCTCTGCGAGAGGGCTGGTTATCACACAGAGGCCCACGTCTCTTCAACAAACTCCCACGGCGAGTAAGAGACATGAGGGACATCTCGTTAGACAACTTCAAGAGAGCCCTAGATGTCGAACTGCAGAAAGTGCCAGATGAGCCCATCCTCGCAAGGGAGCGAGCTGTCGCTTCAAACAGTCTACTGCACCAAATCACCACCCATAACGAGGGGCGTCGCGCTCCTTGGTGCCGCTAGAGGAGCGGCGAACACATCCAAAGGTATCCAAAGGTAAAGGTAAGTTAACCGCGGCGATCGCCCTATGTAAACATGACTACCGTACGCCCTGAGTCTATATCCATCCCAAATTTTCTATTAAAATCAAATTTGCAACTTGACAAGACATTAACAATAGGCCTAGTAAAAAATACAAATGGCTAGGCTATCAGTAACGATAGTGCTATCGGGTAGGTCGCAGGCCTGCATCTTCTCACCCAATTTTGTTCATCCATTCTCTCCACATGCCCATACGATCCCAGTCTACTTGTACGCATCTCCTCGCTAATACTCACAGATGTTTTTTCTGGAAGAGGCCTAGGCCTGTGGCTCCTCCAGTTCAGTAGCTATTCTATTCTATTCTATTCTATTGCCTGACGCCGTGATCCCCGAAGGGGTGGCCAGTTCAGTAGCCTGGCCACTAATTTGGGGATGAATGTAGATTCCGGGTGTACGGTCGTCATAGTTTACATGGGGCGATCGCGGATCGCCGCGGCTAACTTCGCGTCTATTTTGACGACGATTTTTTTGGTTATTTGCCCCCTGCTGGCAATATAATGATGATGACAATATGTCATGGGAGGGGGGGGGGCAAAGTTTAACTGTTAACATATTATTGTATCCATTGGCATTCAAAATAGACGGGAACATGATTGCAATTTGCAAGCGTCCGACTACTGCCCCCCCCCCCCCCCCCACAATGTTTACATTTGTCGATCGCCTTGATAAAGTTCGCGTCTATTTTGACAGCGATTTTTTTTCGGTTATTTGCCCCCTGCTGGCAATATATGATGATGACAAATTGACAATAGGCTAGCCTATGTCATGGGGGGGGGGGGGGGGTAAAAGCCCCCCTTAACATATTATTGTATCCATAGGCAGTCAAAATAGACAGGAACATGCTGGCAAACGTCCGACGCCGCTCCGCGTAGTGTAAACAAGGCTGGCGCCTGGAGGTACGCCCGAATTCTACATTCGGCTCTACCCCTTTGGTTCATTAAATTTAATTTTATGTTGTTTTTAGGCCTAGGCCTATTCCCTTAATTGGTAAATTGATACGGTGTGAGTCACGAGTTTTAGCCTAGCAATTTTTTTTTTTTTTTTTGCATTTTTTTTTTGATATACAGTTGTTTTATACCAAGGACTGCAGCAAATTAGTATTTACCCATTAGGCCTATCCAACAATCTAAAAACACAGTCCCCACTAGTGGGGAGGGCTATGAAGATCAGGGAAATTGCGGGGTAAAAGGGGAAAAATAGGGGTAATATGGGAAGAACTCTGAAAATAAAATATAGAAAAGTAAGAAAACGTTAAAATGTGAAAATCCGAGCCAAGTTTTGGCAAAAGTTGGCTCGGATTTGGGTATTTTTCAGAGTACAAAAATCCCAAAATTGGGAAAAAAAGTTGGCTCGGCTTTTGGCATTTTTCAAAGTAAAAAAACCCAGTAATTGAATTTTGAAAGTTGGCAGTTGGCTCGAGTTTTTATGTTTTTTGAAACCCATTAACCCTTCCTACCCGGTCTGCCTTAGGTAAGGACAGCACGAAAGAAGGGCCGCTACCCGGTATGCCTTATCTAAGGCATGAGCTTAATAGCCTAATTAAGCTTGGTCTGAACGCCGTGCGTACGACGTATGTCAACAAACCCAAGCGTTCGTCACCGCACCTCCGAAAACAAGGAGAAGACTCCTCAATGTTATTGTTCTGACGTCATGACGAAATTAGTGTCTGAAAAGCCCCCATATTGGCAACATCTCTGCAATATTGGCTCCACTGAAATCGTCATCACAACTGAACCAGTTGACTTACAGAGCTCTACTCAATGCCAAAATACAGATTGAAAACTGCACTACGATTATAGATGAGTGGGAAAGTTCTAGCAGTGAAAATAAACATAAATACGGTAGCCTAGGCCTAGACGTTTTTCAGCCATTTCGCCCGGGTAGGGGCGACCGTCATTGGGTAAGACAGCCCGGGGAGGAAGGGTTAAAACCCAAAATTTGAAAACCCGAGCCAGCATTTGGCTCGGGTTTAGCGATTTTGGTAATTCTGCATAACTACTACTCCTGTTATTTTAGGTTTTCTTTATTTTCTTTATGTATTTTAATGCATTGCAAGTGTGTATTTTATTGTTACAAAGTGCGGAAAGCACTTTTTATTATCATTAGCTTTGTTAATTGTAATTATTCAGATACCCCAACAATCTAGTAGTTTACTCGATTTAGTAAACTTTGAAAAGACATTAGCCTAACCTAACAACCTTACCTAACCTTACCTAGTATTATGGGTGGGGGCTGCCGCCCCCACACCCCCGCTGATTAGGTATTAAAACTATACAAAATTTATGGGATAAAGTCTATGGTGTTTACTCTGCAATCTTCAGCTTTGGCTGTCGAGAACAGGAAAGTACCATTAAAAATTTACCGACTTCTTGTAGGTTAAGCTCCACTCTGATTGGCTACTAAACATCGGGGAGGAGCCTCCAAGGAGACTAGAATGTAAACAAAGTGTCCTGGACTGGCTGTACAAAAATAACTCTGATAATGTTATAGGGGAGTGAAAATCAAATTGACAAAATAAGAAAAGTAGCATTTATCCGCACATCAGTAATGTCCCCTGAGTAAGGTAAGAGCAAAAAATAATAATTCCAAGAGACAGGAATCCCGTAATCGAGGAGTAGTTGTTCTGCAGAATACCCGCGATTTTTTGAAGTAAAAAAACACAGTAACCTAACCTAGAACGTTGGATACAAGAATAACCCTTACCTACCAGCTAGTATGTGTCCTTAGTTTATCCCATACCTACCAGCAGATCCCTTGTCATGAACCTAACTAAGAAACCTAACGTAACTTAGCCTAACCTAAAAGTAATACGTGGATAGAAACTAACCTTGACGTTATGCAGAAATCCCGTAAAACAGGAATTGTCATTATGCAGACAAGACTGTGTTTTACCCTAGGCTATATCTCCCTTATAATACATTTGCGAAGGGTAGGACATAGGCCTAGGCTATATAGGACTGAAGACTATTATATAACATACCTAGGCTATAGGCTTGTAACTGTCACACCGTAAAATCTTACCCTTTAATTTCATGGAGAGCACCAGTTGGGCAATCATAGCAATGTGGGCGCCGCATCAGCTGCTAAGCCTAGGCTAACGATCTCACTGACAAGTTTAGGCTACCCTCGCAGGCTCGCAACTCCCGCTTTATATAAAATTATGGGAACAGATTTAATGGAGTAACATCAAATCTAGGCCCAATTGAGGACAATTAGCCTGTGGGCTGCAATAATACCAAATGACCAACTTACCAAGAAGCCTAGACAAGGTAAAGTTGACAACACATCCACAGTGACACGGTCCACCATACAGTCCAGTGTCCACACTTGTTCTTGTCTCTGCTATATTATAGCCTATGTTAGGCGTCACTCGGTCAGTTCACCTAGGCTAGCCTATTAAAATACCAAAAACGCACAAAACCGGGATTTTAGTACACTTTTTTTTTATGGGAGGAGCTTGCTTGTACAGTCACAATCAAAAGTAATTGACCTCCATGGCTCCATCGTTTCAACGTTGGTATGGTTGGTATCTTGTCCTTGGATCTCTCTACATAAAAGAAAACTTAAGTCTTTGGCACATAGCCTATAGGCTAGACGAATTCTATGTATTGAAATAAAATATCCCAGTTTACCAAGTAGCATTTCTTTTCCTTATATAACCAGAGATAGTTCAGTTGGAATTCGGGAAGTTTAGCCTTAACGTCGGCACTTCCCTAAGAGGTTTTGTTATTTTTATTTTTGTGACTTTGTGACGTGCTCATTTGTTGTTGTTGTTGTTACTATTAAAGGGCCTTCGGGTGGATGCCACCTGCTTGGCCCTAGAAGACTAACCGTCAGTGGGACCCTATACTATATCGGCAACATGAGTCGCCAAGAGGAAGACACATAAGGCACGAGAGAGCTGAGAACACACATCCGCATCCCGGACACCGTGGCCTAACAAGAGCCCTAAGCTGAACCCCCGAGACGACAAACGGCAAACCGAGTCCCTAAGTTTGACCCTGTGACTATAGAACCGCGGACACACCTCCACCAGATGCTCAGGGGTTTCGGGCTGTCCACACCAGCGACAGTCCGGGCACCGTACCATGCGGAGTCGGAACAGGTGTGCTGACAGCGCAGTGTGTCCAATACGCAGCCTGGCCAGCGAGACATCGAGTTTCCGCAGGGGGTGTCGACTCCAAGGCTGGGGGCACGAATCCCACCGGTATCTCCCCATGGTCGTCTGTAGCAACAGCACCCGTAGCTCCCTGTCCCAAAGACCGCGACTAGCCCGCCCGACAACCCGGGCATGCGTCCTCGCATCCATGTCAACCGACTCAACCTCTACCGAATCGTGCGCCAGCGTCGCCGCAGCATCAGCCACCGTGTTGCCACGAATGCCCGAGTGCGCAGGAACCCACTGGAGGACCACTTCCCACGGATGACCTAAAAAGTGAACCAGCAACACCTGGATGGCGAAGACAAGACGAGGATATGTAGCCGGGCGGGCCGCAAGGAGCAGATGGAGGGAGGCTTGGGAATCCGAGTACAAGACGACCCGTTGAGGCCGAATATGACACCGCACAAACTCCAGGGCTCGGAGAATGGCAAACAGTTCCGCCGCTATGATGGGATGGTGCCCAGACAACCTCCAGGTCTGGCAGAGGGAGAGGTCCTCGTAGTAGACAGCCGCGGACGAGGAGGCCGGAGGGACGCAGGAACCATCCGTGAAGACACCGAAGTGCCCCTGATAACACGACCCCACCAGCTCAGCAAAATAGGCCCGGGCAAGTCCAGCATCCGTCGACGTCCGGTAACCTTCATGGAAGGTAACCCGGATGCGAGGAGTGAGATCAACCCACGGCGGGACCGGAGACACAGAGGGGGTCGGGGAGGGAGAGGGAGGGTCCACAGCTATCTGCCGATAGTGGAGGAGGCTCCTCACCAGGAAAGGTTGACGCCGTTTCACAGGCCACGATGGTGCAGTCCTGGAGACCCCTGACGAAGCATGCAGGCCCGACAACGGGTGATGCCCAGGAAGAGTAGCAACTCGCCCCGCCCACCTACAATCCGTCAACACCCGAGACCAGGACAGAGGCAACGACCCACTTTCCGCTAGGAGGGACACGGTAGGGGAGGAACAAAAAGCCCCCAACGCCACCCTGAGGGCCGTGTTATGAATAGGGTCCAAGCGGCTAAGAACTGACGACGAAGCCGAGCCATACACTGCACTACCATAAGTCACCTTACTCTTGATGAAAGACTCATAAAAACACAGCAGATCATCCCGAGACGTCCCCCACTTGGACCCGGCTATACACTTCATAATACCCAGCCGCTTCATGCAAGACGATCGCAGGTAGTCCACATGATTCCTCCACGTCAATACCGGCCCATCCCAACGCAGACCTAAGAAGGTGTGTGACGTACGATACGTGAGAGGCTCACCCCCCAACGTAATCGTAGGCAGACCCGGGAGTTTAGTCTTCAACGTGAAGCACATGAGAGCGCTCTTTTGGGCATTGAGTCGTAGGCCCCAGTCCCTCGCCCACTCACAGAGCTCATCAACCGCCAATTGCAGAGCAGTCTGGGCCTGGAAGAGCGTGTCCGCTGAGCAGACGATGGCAAGATCGTCGGCATACACCATCGTCGTAGCATTACGGGACCGAGGGACATCAGACAACATGGCATTCAGGAACAGTGGACCCAAGATCGACCCCTGAATCACCCCACGGCGGACAGGGAAAGGCCGCGACGTAGAGGTACCAACCGCCACAGAAAGGGACCTCTCAAGCAAGTAGCTGCAGAGCCACGATAAAACCTTCCCACGTACACCAAGCATACCCAATTTGTATAGGACCCCGGCATGGGAAACCGAATCAAAGGCACTCGCAACATCGATGAACGCCACGAGGAGCACCTTCTTGTTCCGATACGCATCCTGGATGCGATATTCCAGCTGGAGGAGCACATCCACGGTGCCCCTAGCCGGGCGGAAACCATGAAGAACATCAGGAAGGAGTGCCTTAGTCTCCAGCCACCAAGTGAGCCGCTGTGAAACCATCTTCTCCATCTGCTCATTTGTTTAAAAATAAATATATCTCTTCTTCTTCTTATTGTTTAAATGTGCAGTTTGCTTGGAGGGTTGTGGTGTCTCCAGATTATTGCACAGGCGTTTTAGGAGGGGTGAAAAGAACAATTGTTAGTATAATAGGGGTTAGGAGAGATAGTAAAGGTGGATTTTATACTACTGTACTGTATATGAGGGGTAAGTTTGTCGTTGTCTTTTGAGGTCAGGGTGATTTAAGTCTAGGTGAGGGTGAGGTCAGAGATGATGATGATGATCAGTTGCAGTACAGTACAGTACTGTACTGCTCTATGTGTACTGTGTGATTCAAGTCAAGGTGAGGGTGAGGTCAGAGATGATGATGATGATGATCAGTGGTGGTATAGTACAGATTCAGTTGGGTGGTAATTTTATATGCTTGTGATTTTGTTTGTTGTTCTGATGTAGGTTCCTAGGGCTGATGCGATGACATGTTTACTGTGCTGTGGTAGGTCTCCTCCACCTAGGATATGCTTGATGTTGAATGTTCCTCTTTGTTGGGTTACTACACTTCTGAGGTGGGTGCGGGCACCGTAATGTCTGTGGCAGTGGAGTAGATAATGCTAACATGGATAACATGGAGTGGCTTCGGTCACCCAGGCTTTATTGTGGTCGGCAGGAAGGGTTCTGTGGGGGCGCTCGGTTATGGCCTTGGAATTGCTCGGGGCCTTGGGGCTGTTCGGCCAGGCAGCTTGGGGAACAACAACAACATGAAATGTAATATCTCTGGCATCAGATGAGCTACAAGGACGAATGAGGTGTCCTTTTTCACTAATTCTAGCATTACAAATCCACTGGAATGGTTATTGTATTATATTGTATTGTATTGTTATTGTATTGTATTATACTAATTGTACATACTAATCTGCCACTTCACTGTCACTACATGATTCACTGTATGAGCCACTATCAGAATCACTGTCCTCACTTTCGCTGCTATCATCACTGTTGTTCTCTGCCTGTGCTGTATATCTAATATTACTTTTTTACTGTTTCAGATGGATCGCATGCCCATCTGATGAAAATCGCCGACTTGTGAAGTGACCGAAATAATGGATAATAGAAGAGAGAGTGAAGAGTTACCAGACAAGACATTAAATGAATACGAGTGCATTTTACTCTGTGGTAAGCGATGTACCGCAGATGATCGTTTGGAAAACATTACACCTGAGAAGTGGGAATCCATCCGGGAAAAGTCTTTACAATGGAAAGAACTTGATAAGTTTCAACATATACATGAAAATGTGGATTGGGAGAAGGGACCAAAGGGTCACCACATGCATAGCACTTGTTACGCATCATTATCCAGCAAGCGCAAGCTCTCTCAAGCCGAAAAACGCAAACACAAATCCGAGGAACGTCTTGAAAGAGATGAAGCATCAGATCAACAAGACCCTTCCCCAGAGGCCAGTGCACCTAAAAGGCTCCGCTCCAGTATGGGTGTCCTTCACGATAAGACTCTATGTGTGTGGTGCATGAAAGGGGCATACAAGAGTAGTGATCGTGACAAGCAGATTTTACTCCTATCAACAGTAGATGCCTGGACTAAATTCAAGTTACATACTGTCCGTCTGGAAGATGAGGTCATGAGATTGAGACTTGACACTCTGATTGCATCCATCCCAGATAGTCAAACAGCATTTGGGTTGGAAATCCGCTACCATCGTGCGTGCTGGCGCAAATATGTAAGCGACCACAAGCCCCTTTCAGATGAAAGCACTCAACATCTGCAGCGTGTAAACCTCCGAGAGGCCCAAGCTCTCTTCTTCCATCATATTCGTCAAGTCATCTTCAAAGACCATGAAATTCGCACACTGCAAGGCCTGCTGCAGGACTATAAGCGCATTATCTCAAATCACGGACATAACTCAGTAGTAAAATCCAGCTACTTAAAGGAAATTCTCGTCAATGAATTTGGGGAAGACATCGGATTTCATGAACGGATTCAAAAGAATGCGAGTGAACTGGTATATGATACAACAGCAGCAGGTACATACATCGAGGCGGCAATATCTTCATTGGGTGTCAGCAATGATCAATTGGTGATGAATGTTGCGGCACAACTCAAAGAGCAAGTCATCAGGACAAATACTATTCCTTGGCTCCCATATATACACGAGTTGGAGAGAGAAGAAGACCTCAGTGAGCTCCTGCTGAAGCTGCTCACGTGGCTGAAACACTCAAATAAGTCTGCAATTGATGACAGTCCATCCGTCCGATCGATTGCATCTATCCTCACAAGCTACATCACTGGAAAACGCACTGCATTTGAGATAAATCTCTCTGTCTTGCTACATGGACTGACCAAGAGTAGGGAGATAGTCGACATAATGCACAAAGATGGACTGGGCATCAGTTACAATGACGTACTTATGCTGCGAGATTTTTGGGTGGTCAATGACCTCAAGTGCTCATCTGATTGCCCCTTCGAACTAGCTGAGGGTAAGCCTGCTATCGCTATAGTCGACAACGATGACTTCAAGAGCGACTCACTGACCGGTGCTGGCCAGTCACACCGCACTAATGTCATGTTTGTGCAGCCAGAATCATTTGATACAGAACTTCCTTCCGAGAATCACGAGGATAGGCCAGTTCCCGGTGCCAACTTTGCATCAAACCTCTCGACAACTCTCAAAGAGCTCGGAAGTGAAATGCAAAAAGTCAACCCATACAAGACAGCGAAGCGTGGGGAACCACCTCTCAGGAAGCCACCAGCTGATCAAAGTACTCCTCCTCCTGACACATCGGTGCAAAGAATTCGTGGTGTGATCCATGCATTGGCAAGATGACCGAACGAGACCTAAGCCAGAAGAACAGACTGTGCCTGGGTTTTCAGGGTTTCACACCAGCATGTCAAATGCAGATGAGAAGAGTCGAGCAATATACCACATGACCTATCCCAACCCACCCAGTAAGACAATTCTCAATGATGTGATGTGTAACCTTGCAAAATCAATCGAAGAAAAAAAGATGCCTTTTGCAATAATTGTTGGTGATCATCGTGTCTACGTGCTCATGCTAGAGTTGAAAAGTGAGAATGCTGAGCTGTTCAGCAAAATCTTACCATTCATGGCACCCTTCCACATCCAAATGTCGTTCATCTACACTATATACAAGAGGTTTAAGGGATCTGGCATCTCAGATGTGTTGGTGGCAGCTGGTGTTATAGCAGACGGGTCTGTTGATCAGGCCCTTCGTGGAAAACATGTTAAGCGTGGGGTTCGCTGCTTGCGACTATTCTACGAGACTCTGGTCCACCATGTCATAGACAAACGTTTGGAAGATTCCCCTCTATCTGAAGAAGTAAAGGCATCCCTTGCCAAGCTTCGACATCCGATTGATGCACAGGAACTTGCAGATGAACATGCAGAGCTAGAGAGAAATGCTGAGCTGAAGGACCTCGTTGATGCTCTCTTCAAGGACTTTGAGGGTACCCCACAAGCAGAATACTGGATGTCATTCATGGAAATGGTTGAGGTTCTAACTTAAAATATCCATGCAATCAGAACAAGCAACTGGACTGTGTTCAAGTCCTCACTCAAGCTCATGCTTCCTTTGATGCAAATCTATGATAATGACACGTATGGTCGGCATCTCCCCGATTTCACCGCAGTGCTTGATACCCTTCCTGTCGATCAGGCTGCATTCATGGAGAGTGGTATGTTTGCACAGTCAATGACAGGAAAACCATATTCGTATGTCGCCCTCGACATATGGATAGAGTCAACAATAAATAAGGGCTCTAAGCTGAAGTCTGGTGAAGTGGCAGATTAGTATGTACAATTAGTATAATACAATATAATATACAATACAATACAATACAATAACCATTCCAGTGGATTTGTAATGCCAGAATTAGTGAAAAAGGACACCTCATTCGTCCTTGTAGCTCATCTGATGCCAGAGATATTACATTTCATGTTTTTCAAGATGGCGTTGGTGGCCATTTTGAATATTGGGCTCTAGCAGAGTTAGCCGTCATTTTTCAGAGGGGCATAGGAGCTAATTTTCCTTTAAAATGGTTCAGGTTGTCAAATCCATCGAGAGAAAAAGGTAGGAACAAAATGGTCACGGATTCCAAGCAAATGACCCTACTACACCACATATATTATTAACTTTAAGGGGGGATGGGCTGGTTTTCTGGACCACTTTCTCCCTCATGTTTACCCCCATTAGTTTTCCGATGTTAAGATGTTTGCCCCATTAGTTAGTCGATTTAAAGACCTTTCGCCACATTTCGTCATCAATATTTAGACGTTTCGTGCTATTTAGGTGTCGATTTTTTCCCTGGCGAACGATAGTGAGCCTGTAATGTTGGAAGAACAGGCCTTCGGCCGAAAATGTACAAATTAATCTAGAAGGGGGATCTAATGGATGTTTTTTTTTAATTTGATGGATTTTATTTTTTTTATTTTCTACAGTAGGCTATAGGGAAGAAACTAGAAAAATAATGAATACATACAAAAATCGCCCAAGAAGTGAACCATCCCCCCTTAAACCTTAGGCCTACAGTACCGGTGACGTATCTTGGTTATTATTGCAGCTGAATTTAGAAACTTTTAATAACCCATTCAGTAACGGCCGGTGGTATCCTTTTCATTATATTCTGGCAACCATTTGACGGTTTTATTCAGCTTAGGAAAAGTGTCTACCCGTTATATGACTATACAATATCCCAATTAATTCGTTTAGATACCATACAAGGATATATGGTAGCTAAAAGGAATAATTGAGATATTCTATTATCATTTAACGGGTAGACATATCCTTCCTAAATTGAATGAAAGTCATATTAGCTTAACATGGAAACGTACTGATAAAACTGAGAGAACTATACAATAATATCACCACGTCCAGTACAGCAATTAGATATATGGGATTTAAGAGGGGATGGTTCACTTTTTGCATGCATTCATTATTTTTCTAGTTTCCTCCCTAGACCTCCATCAAATTAAAAAAAAAAAAAAACATCCATTAGATCCCCATTCTGGATTAATTATCTTTTACAGTATGCTAGCTATCATTAGACGATGTTACTGTTTAGGAAGAATATTTGATACACAACGATCGAATTTATGGAGATATAATACACCTCTCTGATTAATAAACGTCCTTCCTAAGCTGAATAAAATGGACTATTTATAGCCACAATATAAGGAATAATCTAATTAATTAATTTCACTCCCAACACCAAACACCTCCCAATGAATAATGGCGATATACCCGTACTTAAATGGTTCAAGGGAGTTTTTTTCCCGGATCCTCTTCTCCCTCATGCTTAGCCCCAATTAGTTTTTAGATTCTAGGACGTTTCCCATTAGTTTGGCGAAATTAAAACCATTCACCCCATTTAATTTTCAATATTAAGACTTTCGTGCCATTTAGGTGTCGAAACATAGCATATATTTATTGAAGAATTGGGTAGCCAAGGCTTATGGTGGCACACGAGGGCGTTTTGCGGCAATATTCGACGAAAAAGTTTTTTCTCGTAGCTTACTATTTTGAGGATTTCACAATGGAATCGGAAACTAGATCAAAGGTAGATTGTGTTGGCTAGTTTAATTTTTATGGAACTTATATTGTAAAAATTTACGAAATAAGCCCTCGTGTGACACTGCAATAATGGTAGATTTACTCGAGAGCATTTTCCGGAACTTTTATCCATAACTCTCAACTGGCAGCTTCTGTAATAGACTTCTATCAGCATCGTGTTATTTTTTTACAATCGACCTTTAGTCTATAATAGTCTGCCACCATACACAGTATATTCATTTTCTTTCGTAAGATTGTTATTAGAGAAAACGAAAATATATTGTGGGAGTCTTTTATAAAATATGAAAAACAATTATTCGCTTCTTTATCTATGTTGTTTCTCAGAGTGTTGGGGCTTGTACTGAAGGGAAAGCATTTAATAATTAAGAAAAATAAATATTGGAGAAGTTTCACTACGTTTATTGTGATTTATATTCGTGTTCTTATATCATTGTTACAATGTCGATATTTTGATCTTATCATTGTCATACAAGTGCGCGATGTGTTTGTCAGTCTTCCGAATAGCAATTCAGAAGATAACGTTTCTTGAAAAGGGGCTCCAGTCCTGCCGCTTTTCATGACTTACAGTTTGCTGGTTCAATAATCCATAAAGGTAGATAGTCTCTGAAGGCCTATTATAACTAACTAGCATATATTGAACTGTAATTACAAATACAGTTATGTGCTCAGATACTACTAAGCAGATGGGTACCCTGCCCGATCTGCTGTTCGATTCCAAGATGTATTCGAACAAAAATACCATCATGTCAGAGTGTGAAGAAATGGAGTATTTGGGAACAGGAAAGTATGGCACGGTGTACCTAGTACAGTACCGTGGACAAACGGCAGTCAGAAAACTAGGGACTAAGTACGCTTCACAACAGGATTACTTAATGGAGGCTAAGACCCTAATTGACGTGGACGGTGCAGGAGGAGCCCCGCGTCTATTAGCTGTGGCTCGGGACCATCCTTGTCTCATAATATCTTATTGTGACGGCACAGAGCTGGATGAGGTAACTTGCCCCTATGAAATTCGTCATGAGAGTTTGTGGTGGATGAGAGTTTTCTTTAGTTTGGCATCAAAATTGTCTGAGTTCCACTGGACGGGATATATCCATAACGACATCAAAGGGAACAATGTCTTGGTTAATATGGATGACATGAACTATCCTAAGGCCATGATTATTGACGCTGGTCTCGCTTCTAACACGGGCATCCCACCACCTAAATACAAGAACCACTCACCCAACGATTACAAGAACTTTCCCGACTATGCGCCTGAGTTTTTCTTTGGATTCATCAGTCACCCAGCCAGCGATGTTTTCGGTTTGGGGAAAATGTTTCATGGACAATTGAAAATTATCAATTCCCGCAGGGCGTCCGAGCTGCTGTGGCCCTCTGAGTTTATCAACCTTATCACATCAATGGTATATAAAAATCGTAGAAAACGCCCATCACTAAATAATGTCATCGAAACTCTCCGGAGAGTAATTGCTATAATCCAAAATAAGATAATAGGCGAGGGTAAAATGGTTAGTGTTGAGGCCATTGACGGGTGAAGGAAGGATTTTTTTTTTTTAGTGTTGAATCGGGAGCAGAATTGACACTATTAATAAGGCCATATATTATTTATTTATTTTATTGTTATTTTCAAATGATTTTATTTTGTTTAGAAACAATCTCAAGGAATCAGTGGGTTAAAGACCATGTCAATAATTAACCCTCTAACTCCGCGAGATATTTCCTAAGCTGATAAAAAGACGTTTGAAGATAGCTATATAAATAAATAATTGGCAATATCAGATTATAAGCGGTTGGACCAGCGACCCTCCTCCGTGGAGAGAAACTATACCTTGTTCCAAATAGTTAGGCCAGATATCGTGAACCCTACCTCTATAACTCAAAAAGGACTTGAGCAAATGGGTTGTAAATTTCCACACCTATTCCCTGTCTGACCCTTTCCTAATAATATAAATATTAGCTCGATTGCTCTAGTCGTTTGTGAGTTATAGAGGTTAATGTTCAAGAGTATTGGCCTATCTATTTGGAACAGGCTATAGGTACTCGGTAAAATAAATGTGAGTTTGAAAAAGGTAATATAAGGGGGTGTTTATTCTAGACCTCCTTCTCCCTCATCTTTAGCCCCATTGGTTTTAAGACTTTAAGACAATCTCTTCATTAGTTTAACGATGTAAAGATGTTTTGCCCCATTTCTTTGTCAATTTTAAGATCTTTAATTCGTGCTATTCAGGTGTCGATTTTTTCGTGGCGAGCGATTGGGTGCCTGTAATTTAGGAGGAACCAGTCGGGTTATTTTTCTACCGAAAATGCACAAATATTTCTCGGAGGGGGCCTTGCCGGGTATCTTTTTAAGCTTTATGGAGGTCTAAGTAGGAAGCCAAATTATTAAGTAAATAACTTTATATTTGTATTTAATAAATACACGTTTTAAATAATTTCCGCTTAATTGAGATATACTAGACGTTATCTTATAGGGCCTTCCAAAGCTGAATAAAATTGTCTAATGCTAGTCTGTATAAAGCGATAACAGGCATCCTAATACTGAAAGGGTTAATAAAGTGTTCTTAAAGTGGTGAAGCAGAACCACTTAACCCCTTCAGGATCTAAGACACATTTTGGCAGTTTGTTCTGGCTATCTTTACAGTAGATGATTCCATGCAGAATGGGAAGGGTAGGCCTATATGGAGGTCAGAGGGTTGTTTGAGACTGTCTTTACCTTTTTAACTCCCACGGATCCTTCCTAAGCTGCATAAAATCGTCCAATGTTAGCCAGTAAACTGTCAAAAAAGTGTCATGATCCTCAAAGGGTTAACACTATCTGGTCCGACGTCTTGGGGGTTATTATATTTTGTTTCATCATTATTGAGGATTTTGCTTGCTTTTGCCATTTTCGAGCAACGTATTTTAGTTTGTCTCCTAGGCTAACAAAAACGCCTTCCCATACTTCCTTTAACCTAAAAATCTGGCCACCCAGACCCCCTTCAAGGTAAGCTTGTAAGATTTTCGATAGATTAAATGTTCTGACCGAAGGCAGATTTTTTCTAAGTTCAGACTCGCTATCGATCGTTCATCCAGAACAAAAATGACACCTAAATGGGGCAAAGCGTCTTATTATCGCCAAACAAATGAGATAAAACCTCTTAAAATCTCCAAATTAATGGAGCGAAACAGAGAAGGTCCATAAAGATTCCCTAGGACCAAATAGGGTTAAAGTAAAGTGTCAAGAAGGGATGCTTGGCTTCGTTATAAAAAATTATGGATTAGCAGAGTGAGAGAGCGTGAGTACGTGTATTGAATATCCGCATCCACAGAACATCCTTATTGAACCTTATTATAGCATAGAAGCTGTTGCCTCACAGTCGTGGTGGTCCACCACTGCTCCCGCATCCTGCGTCCCTCCTCTGGAGATTCACCTGATCGGGTATGGAGTTCGATGCCCCTCTACTCTGCGCCGTGTAACCCTGCACCGGAGGTTCATCCTTGCATCCTCTTTTGCAATAAAAACAACATCCACAGTCACCTATAATATTAGTATGTGTGTGTGAGTGTGTGTTAACCCCTTCAACACCCTTTTACCTTTGATTCTGGCTTAAATTCGGCGATTTTATGTAGTTTAAGAAATACCTGTGTTGTCAAGAGGGTATACTGAATCATATTTACCCATGAAAGTCGTAGAGCTAGATTATAAACTTAATAAAATCGTCTAATAGTAACCAGGATATGATGAAAATTACGTAAGGGTGGTGAAGGGGTTAACCAGTCACGGTACGTAATTATGAAACACGATCAGGATCAGAGATGCATGGGGAAGGATGGACAGGAATAACAACGAGAGGCTATAAACTTTAGATAAGTGAATGTCATAATGGCATAACATCATGACGAGTTTGATATGCATGATGGATTGATTGTATCCAATATTAATGATCTGGGCAAGGGTGGTGAAGCTAGTGTGATAGGTTGGTGTTGCTGTTGTTGTTCCCTAGACTGCCAGGCCGAACAGTTCCGAGTCTCTGAGGAAGGCCATAGCCGGAACCGAATGTTCCAACAGAGCCCTTGGGCGGGTGCCCAACCCCGAAAGGGGTTGAAATAGGGGAGCTATCCCCCGCCAAAGGCGGCTTTCTAGGGCCTTTCCTAGCTGATGCTGAAAGGATTGGGTTCTAGTCATGTGGTGATGGGCTGGTCTATCAGAGTGAGAACTGAGCGATCTCTGCCATACCCATAGCTTAATTACTCTCACTGTTCCTTTTACTTATATATTTTCTAGATCTCAAATGACGGCGTCTCTTCCATGGATTGACCTCCCAATCTACCAAGATTGGAAGCCAAAGCGTCACATTTTTCCCTTGCCCCTCAACTTTCTCTTCATAATTGCTGAGGGGCACAGGGCCCTGGGTGGGGCTTTGGTTTCCCAGGCGTTTTCGACTTTCCGCACCCTCCTCAGCTCCCCGCCATGGAATGGCTTCGGTCACCCAGGCTTTATTGTGGTCGGCAGAGAGGGTTCTGTGGGGGCGCTCGGTTATGGCCTTGGCCGTGCTCGGGGCCTTGGGGCTGTTCGGCCAGGCAGCTTGCCGAACAACAACAACAACAGAGCCCTCATCGAGTGTATGTTGTGTTATTGGTGTGCGTGATTGAGTGTATAGTACAGTCTTCCATAGTGTTTTTTGGTATGGGGTGCAATATATGTTACAGCCTGGACAGTCATCAGCCACGGACTCATCCAGCCTCCTCTGGTAGCTGAGGAGAGCCAGATGATGCCCGAAGCACGGCCTATAGCCAGGTGGACTCTGTCTTCCCGGGGGAGGTTTAATTGATTCTGAGAGGTCGATGTCCCCGGGGTCGCACATATAGTTGTGTGTTGTCTTGTAGTGCTTGGCTATAGGCATTATTAGTAGCTTGATTCTAAACTCATAAACCACTCAAATGTATATTCTCGCCCAGGATGTCACTAAAGTACGAAAGAGAGCGGAATGTAGCGAAATATACTTCAATTTCCATTTCGCTTCATGTCACTCCATTCCGAAATAGAACGAATGACACATTCTCGTCTCGTGTTTTTTTCACTTGGCGGGAACGTTCAATTTTCCTTCGTCTCACAACTTTATAATGGTAGCCTATATCTCTACCGGCATATCTTCTGGACGTGGCAAGGAAGACCGTCCTAAACAACAGGCGCTCTCATGTGGGACATCAATGTCCCAGACAGAATATAGAAACAGGTACGATTTTAGTTACTGGACACCTATTTGACAGGTACCGCCAACGATTTAATACATATTTTGTTTTTCGGTTTCCATGCATCCAACACCAAGCTACACCCTTTTCTGGTGTACGAAACACTAAAAAAGCAATGGGGGCACTTTAATAATGATAATATGAGACGAAATATAAAGGGTTTCCATACAAACCGCGACGATCCGAAGCGACGACGGACTCCCGCCGATTTTCGGCACAAACGCGCCGTTTTATTCTCGTCGAAAACCACATTTAAAAAGTTATTATATCGTTTTCAATACTATTACCGGACCAGAAAAGGTGTAGCTTTGTGTTGGATGTGTGGAAACCGAAAAAAATATGTATTAAATCCTTGGTGGTACTGTGACGCCTGCCAGCGTTGGCAGAATCGCCTCCCGGTAGCCACTAGCGCTCGCCAGGGCAGTGAAATGGGCTACAGTCTATCTACAATGTTGTACTTTCTTTCTTGTGAATCGTCATGTCACAGGCAGTATAGAAGTGGTCTTTATTTTCGCCTGTGACAATGCATTATATTTTATATCATGAGTTGAACATAAGATGCATTGTAGTGAAAGAGAGCGAGCGAGCAGCGTGGGGCAGTGAGTGTTGCTTTCCCTCCTCCTTCCTCCCTCCCGGAGGAGTCCCTCACCCGCGTGGGCTTTCTCTCGGTTTTGATTGGCTGGTGGTTCCTGGCGCCTTCTGCAGGCCTGCTGCCTGGTGACGTAGCGGCCTGTGATTGGCTGACCACCATGCCTTTGTGTGATCCTGAGGTTCCCGTGGAGCTACCTTCTTCAGAGCTTGCCTGACCAGCATACCCTTCACATATCCCTTGCCACCTGTCACCGACTTCTACCTATAGAGCACTTTCTCTCTCTCTCAACTTCTTACCTCTCATTCTTCCTCTCTATTTAATATCACAACTCCCCTTTGCTTCTGCACTATTTCATATATCGGCCATTGTATTATATGCTGAAGCTCTCAGATATTATATGTTTAGTTAGGCATTTTGGAGGGGTTACCATTTTGTCTGTAGAGGTTCGACACACTCACAGTGTCTCCCTGCCTATTCCTTGGCTGTCTGCTGGGCTATTTAATGCTAGACTGGGGTAAGGCTACTTGTGTTGTGATTTCCGATGTGTAACAGGTTTTGTTTAACCTGTACAATCGCAACGGAGACGTGGGAAGCCTAGGTGGTCTTTCTGACTGTGTACCTTGTGAGTTTAGCACTGTGTTGCGAGTGAGGGCTTTTGCCTCTGCCACCCAACACTGTGCTAACTCGTTTGCTTTGACTTTGAGAGGGTCGCCAGAAGAGAACCAGATACTAGCGATCTGGATCTCTCAAGAGAGCACCCCGTCAATTAACGTAATTTGGCCGCACAGTCTTAAGGACCTCGCTAGGCTACGAGCCGCTTGTTCAGCCATTGTTTCCTAGCCTACGACATCCCAGCTAGACTTTATTAGCCTAGCAGACACCCGTTTAGAATTATAAACTCTTATGTTATGTATGCAGCATTCTTATTCACGTTGACTGTAAGCCTTGGTTGTTGTTGAGTTGCACAACCTGAGCAGGTTTTTTGAGTTGCCTGACTAAGTACCTCTTTTGTTGTTGGAGATAATACTAGTGTGCATTTATTGTTATTCCCGTGTCAGTTAACACTGTCTGCCTCTACACTTGTCCCATATTGTCCCTGCTTTATATAACAGTTCAAAATCCGATACGATCATCTTACCCCAGCATCAGACTTTCTTCAGAAGATTCCTGCTCGATGCTTTGGGACTTTCGTATAGGAGTGACAGTTCATTATTGTTTAGAGTAACTTTAAATATACCTTCTTCTAGTTTGCATTAAATCATTGCAGTGATTTAATTAAGATCCCTATCTTTTCCTTGTATACCTTATTAACGTAATTGTATGTTGTTGTGATCAGGCTGTATCAGAGATCATCAGCCTGTAGTAGTAGTGCACTTATACCAAGTATAGGATACCCCGTTATCGCAGATTTAACTCTGGAGGGTATAGGTGTTTTTTGTGCGTCGGCATTATAAGTTCGAGGGTTGGATCTAGTGTTACCGTTGTGGCTGTGTGCCTTTCTAGTCCAATGATTAAGAGCCCTTGTTTTATACGAGCCCCAGTCGAAACAGTACCTGTCAAATAGGTGTCCAGTAACTAAAATCGTACCTAGAAACATTACCAGACACCTTTAACCCTTTCGCTGCAGGTGACGTTCTGGAATGTTTTGGCAAGTTACAGCAATTTCCAGGCTCTAAAAGCCTGTAAAAAACGTAAAAATTGAGTGTCAGTGGGTGGGAGCGTGAGGGGCCCACCTCCGACCCTCAGAGCACCGAGCGGCTCACTGATCTAGGCTGTGTCTCGGGCGAGTCTCTCTCTGTCTCTCTCACCAGTGTAGCCAAGCGAGCGAGTGTTACATAATAGCGGGGTTTCCGCGTTTCACTGGGACCAATGCGGGTGAACCAGACCACGTACACGGTCCGTTCTGGTGTAATTTTGAAGCTATTTTCGCCTAGTTTTCGGCAGAATACACTTCATTTAATGCAGATGCTTGATTTATCATTCAGGAGTGCCTGAATATGCCCTAAATAGCCCAAACATAGCCGCAGCCAAAGGGTTAAGGAAGGTGTAACTTTTCTCTGACATTGCCCTGATTGTCCCGATATAATGCTCTATAATAGTACTGATGATATTATATTTTTTCACCAACCAACTTCACTTCTAAACTCAATTAATGAAATCAACAAATACAGAAATATAACAGATACAACAATTAACCAACACTTTAAATGTCCCAGCAATGGATTTAGATGTCAAAGACACCATCGACGACCTAACTACCAACAATTGACCACTTGCGAGTTTCAGGCTATAAGGAAGTTGGAGCTGTAGACATCGATGGTAAATAGAAATGCAATAATTATGTAGGTTTCTAATGGCTAAAGAGTAGTTGAATTGTATTTATAGATGTACTACAACCGTATTTTAACAGTTAATGCTATTGAATATCAATATCTACAGCAGCACAGCTCCAACTTCCTTACAGAACGAAACTCGCAAGTGGTCAATTCAGATGTCCCAGTGGATGTCCCTGTTAGGACTGTGTTTCCTGATGTAGCCTACACATGTGCACGGGTGCACATTCCACTGGTGTCAAGCTGTATATAAAACAGTTCAAGAAATTGAATTGACAACTGCCTATCGTATTATATATAAGACAACGTTTTGACAAACGATATCAGAATCTAACAAAACCATATCAGATAAATATCTACCGTCCCATAATACAATTAGGCAACGAACCATTAAGTTTTCATCACAAATTATAACCATTAATACTTAAATAAAGGTCCAGTGGCCTTGAAATGGCAGTGGCTAATTATGGTGACGAAATGTCCAAGATCGCGGTAACGAAACGGGTCTAAGAGGTGGTGACGAAACGGGTTGGTGACGAAACGTCCTGTATCCCTTTTCGCTTTGGTTTGGCCACCATTTGACGATTTTATTCAGCTGAGGAAGGACGTCTTATTATTGTAAAAGAAATGGGTCGAAAGGTCTCAAAATCGCCAAACTAATGGAACGAACGTCTTACAATCTCAAAACTAATATGCTAAACATGAGGGAGAAGGGGATCCAGAAAAAAAACCTAGCTCCCCTTAAAAGAATATACCGGTACGGTACCTCAGTGTACATTCAGTCTAGTTGACGATTCTAATAAGAAAATACCAAACATTAGTATGAAAAATATAATAAAAACAAAAATTTCATCGGGGAGAAGGTTCACTTTTTGAGCGATTTTTGCATGTATTCATATTTGTTCTAGTTTCCTTCCTAGACCTCCATAAAAAAAAAAAAAAACATCCATTAAATCCTCCTTCTGGATTAATTTGTAGGCCTACATTTTTCGGTAGAAAAATTTCCCGGCCGAAGGCCGGTTCTTCCAACATTACAGGCTCACTATCGTTCGCCAGGGAAAAAATCGACACCTAAATAGCACGAAAGGTCTAAATATTGACGAAGAAATGGGGCGTAAGGTCTTAAAATCGACTAACTAATAAATATTGACGAAGACATGAGGGGAAAGGTATCAAAATCGACTAAATAATGGGGCAAACATCTTAACATCCGAAAACTAATGGGGCTAAACATGAGGGAGAAAGTGGTCCAGAAAACCGGGCCATCCACCCTTAAACTGGCGGACAAATGGGTGGTGTGACATAGCCAGCTAGGGTAGAGGGGTATTATTCTAGCGGTGGCTCCAACTGTATTTGGGTATTAATTAACCCCTACTGTACCGGCGACGTACTTTTCCTTATATTCTCGCAACTATTCGACGATTTTATAAAGCTTAGGAGGGACATCTACCCATTAAAAGACTACAGACTATCTCAATCCATCCTTTTAGCTACCATAATTATATAGGCCTATCCTTCCTAAGCTGCACAAAATCCTCTAAATAAAGCTAGAATAAAAGATAACACGTCGCTGGTAGCCTACTCAAAGGGTTAACCCATTCAACACGATGAAGCCTTTTTGCCTTAATTCTGGCTAAAGCTAGAGGATTGTATGCAGGTTAAGAAGGATCTATTTTATCAAGAGGCTTTATTGAGATGGCATGTGCACATTTTAGTCTTTGAGATAGATTATAAGCTGAAAAAATCGTCTAATGGTAACCATAATATGATGAAAATTACGTCATCGTGCTGAAGGGGTTAACAATATTTCCGTTCACCCTGGTTTCTGGTATTATAAACGGGCATTATCGTTTTAAAATTATACTAGGTTAGGTTGTTAAGTTGGGCGACCTACAGTAGATGTGTGTGAATTTATGTTTTGTTCGAGGGTTTTTTCGGGCTCTGTGAGTCTGTCTCGAGTCAGCCACCCCCAGAAAGATGGGTAGGCCTATGCGCCTGAGTAGACAGATAGATAGGCTATACTGTATAGATAGGTCAATATGCATTTTAGGTCACGTATGTTTTTTTGTTCTATTATAATCCTTTTTCTCATCAGTTCCTTCATTGATTAGTGTGCTTTAAGGTATTTTTCCTTCTACAAATGCATTTTAGCCATTATAGGCCTATAGCAATATAATTTTGTCATTACCCTAACCTAACCTGGGGGCAGACGCCCCCAGACCCCCGCTGGGTTAGCATAGATATAGAAGATGACAAAATACTAAATATATGGTGAAGTGAAAAAATATTAGTTCTCCACTGATCCAATTAAGATGGCCACCATTTGTCCTTCCACCCTTATTTAACCCACAAAGTCTAAGGGAAAATAATTTAATTTGCAGCGGTAAAGACATACTGTATATTGCGGTGACTAATACTGTAAGATAAAGTTATAGAAAACCTTTAGATAATTATATCCCACACGTGACCTAAAATGCATTGTCCGATAGATAGATAGCTAGATAGATAGATAGGTTAGGCCATAGACTACAGTAGATCTGGACTAGACACGAAAATGGAACTTTGCTGTAAGGTACCCAAAATCGGAGAATGAAACCCCAAGTTCGAACCTCGAAACCGCGAACATATGATATTTTCGCGGGTTCGAGGTTCGAACTTGGGGGTTCGTTCTCGAATTTTGGGTCCCTTACTGCAAAGTTCCATTTTCGTGTCCAGTCCAGATCTACTGTAGTCTATGGTTAGGCTAATATAAAAACTAAATTGCACCAATTCTTAACCATTTCTGTACCTGCTACGTCTTTTTTACTTTATCCTGGATACTATTAGACTATTTCTGAGATTTGCTCCAGCAATTAACAAGTTCGAAGTATCTCTGTAAACCCATTTTACTATCACAGATCCTTCATAAACTGCACACAATTGTCTAAATTTAGCTACAATAATATCGAAAAGATGTCGCCGGTACAGAAGAGGTTAATATCACAAAACATGAAATATGAAGGAAACTAGGGAAGTAAAAAAAATAATCAATGCTAAAATCGATTTAACCCCTTATTGGCGGCGCTCGACTTAAGTCGTGCACCAATTTGCAGCAAGTTAGGAGCATTTATTAGGCTTTTTAGGCTATTTTTAGGCTTTTAAAGGGTTAAAAACGAGTGCAAATGGCCGGGAGCGCAGTGGGCCAGACAGCCGACTCCCAGGGCTTACCGCCGCCCATTAACTCATGTTCCCTGTGTTCTCGAGAGACCGGCAGTGTAGCCAGTAGTGAGCATAGCTGGGAAAAATATACCACTATACGCTAAACTCCCATGCTCGTTCTGGTCTCATTTTGAAGCTTTTAGCGCCTAGTTTTTTGCTGAATACATTTCTTTTCATGCAGATACTTGATTGATCATTCAGGAGGGCCTGAATATGCCCAAATGAGCCCAAAACACCCCGCTAGACAAGGGTTAATTGGAGCCATTGCTACAATTTTACAAGGTAGGAACGAGATGGCGGAGTGGCATCAATTTGTGAAGCTCATGGCCCCTCCCACCTTTATACTACCTCCCTACTGGCGGTGAGGAGGTTGGTGTAGGGAGTATGGTAACTCCCCCCCCCCCCCCCCCCCTCCCTCTCTCTCTCTCCCCCCAAACCATTCCAGACCAACACATATATAACTTATTAACACAAAATATAGTTACTAAAACATGGACAACGAATTTTCAACCAGCCCAGCCAAACGATGCGATACGGCAAAAGAGGATTAGAGCATTCAGCCACACATAAATAAAATATATAGAATTATCCACAACTCGGGTCTTAAACTTCGCCATTAGCCAACAGATCCTGGGAGTGAGACGATGAATATCTTACCGGATTATGCTAAACAGGTCCTTCCACGTCTTCCTAAGCGGCCCCACACGTCCTCAGGTTTGGGCCGATGACGTGGTGACGATACAGCTAGCGTAGGAGGCCATTATCACGCCCAAAATTGTGATCTTCCTTGAGAATTGTCAGTAGGCCTACATACTAGGTCCCCTAGGTCGCCATTCGATCACTGTTGTGACTGTTGCCATGTGTCATACACGGAGGCTAATGAGTGAGAGGCTTTCGTGTTATTATTGTTGTAGTTAAACTTCTTTATCTTCTTGTCCATCATCATTATCTTCATCACCATCATCTACTTCATCACCATTATCTTTTTCTCCATCATCATCATCACAATTATCCTTTTCTCTATCTTCTTCATCATCGACATCATCATATTCATCCTTCTTCTTTGTTTCTATTTTGTTTTCGTATTCTTCTTAGGGTTCTCCAGAAGTGGGCTGTGGATAAGACAATATTGATTCAATCAACTCGTCAAATATAATTGATGGGTATAATGATATAAATGAAATCATTTAAAATAACAGTGAACAAATGCATATAGAATATCAGGATGGAATTGAATATAATGACACTACTTTACTTGACAAGATATTACATGGATAGTAGCCTATAAAGAAGATTTCGTGAAAAAGTCAGTTGGAAAGGATGAAAATATTTAGGCCTATACAGTAATAATAATATAATAATAATAATAATACTTTATTTCAGACTCACACAGTACAGAGGGGACCATACTGGGGTCCATATATACCTTACAGTAACATAAATATATATAAATATATATAAGCTACTGTACATAGGCTACATAAAATAAAAAGAAATTAAATAATACCCAGCTTGCTATCATGTAGTTCACAGCACTGCCTCAACCAAAAACAGTGGTCATCAAACTACTGTGTTACCAAAACCACTGTCCTAATTGTGTACAGTACCATGCCTCACATCATTTAGCTTCCGGTACAGTATGTTGCTACAGTACAGTATAGGAATATCGGTACTGTACTGCACTATGAGGATCAGTACCGGTATGCTAATTCTGTAGAGTAGCAGACCTGAAATCATTACTTAAGGTTAAATATAGAGCAACTTCCTCCAGTGTGCCTGGATCCTGGAGGTGTACACTATGCTTGGAGTTTGTAGCATTTTAATGATCCTGTTCTCAGAAGTGTTAAGGCGCTGAATGAATTTATATGTTAGCTTTCTAATGAGTGATTTGTAACAGTGTAAGTTCATATAGGCACATAGCGTACTTGTACTCTCATATTTTGAGAGCCCCAGAAACATTTTCATGATATTGTGATATGAGATACTTAGTCTATTCACTGTCATTTTCTTATAGTTCCACCATAGTTGTGCTGTATACATTGGTGAGCAGTAGGAGTTGAACAATGTTATTTTTGTATCCCATGTGCACATATGAAATTTTCTTAATATTGAATTTCCCTGCATGTAAAGTTGCCTTCGCTGACGACCCATATCCTCATCATCTGAGCGATCACATGAAATATAGTGTCCTAGATACTTTACTTTACTTACTTCTTCTATAATTTCTTCATACAAATGGAATTTAGGTAGCTTTGATTTCAATAGAAGGTTAGATTTAAATATTATGATATTGCTCTTTATAGGATTAAATTTGACTGAATGTTCGATTCCAAATTTTTCACATACTCTTAATAATTTATCCAGTCCTGCTCCAGAGGGCGCGATTAAGGCTAGGTCATCAGCATACATGAGATGATTTACAATGGTGCTGCCAATACAGCACCCAGTGCGAGTCTTGTTCAGCTCCAGACTAAGATCATCCATGTAGACGTTGAAAAGATACGGAGACAATATCCCCCCCTGCCTAACACCATTGGTTACGGCGAAAGAGCCTGACAGGATGTTGCCCCATCTTACACACATTTTTTGATTAGCATACCAGAAAATAAGTATCCTAACAATATAGCTAGGCACTCCCCTGTTAACTAATTTTTCAAATAAGGTTTTGTGACACACCCTATCAAAAGCCTTACTTGCATCAAGAAAACAAGAGAAAATTGAGCTATTTAGTTTGTTGTATGTATCAATCACTTCTTTCAGCACATATATGCATTGGTCTGTGCCGTGATTTTTCTTAAAGCCAAACTGATTGCTGCTGGTGACAATATATGCAGACATTCTTTCTAGCATTATCATTTCAACTACCTTACTCACCACACTAGCAAGTGCTACTGGGCGGTAGTTGTCTTTTGCTGTAATTTTACCTGATTTATCTTTAATGACAGGAACAAGTATTACGGATATCATAGACTCCGGCAGGACACCATGCGTAAATAGACTGGTGATGCAAGAACTAAGTTTATCTATTAACAACTTATCTGCATATTTAAGATGTTCTGCATATATACCATCCAGCCCACAAGCTTTATTTAGGTTAAGTTTTCTTATGGCATTCTCAAGATCACTTTCAGTCACTTTAATGTCTTCATAATTACTATCTTTCACATATTGAATTGCACCATTAGTAGACCTTTGGTTTACACTGTTAAGTAGTTCCTTAAAATTAGTTTTCCATAAGTCAGCAATGTTCTCTTCACCCGTAACCCCCTCAACACTGACAGGTAATGGTGTGTTACAATTTTGCATGGATCTGATGTCCTTCCAAAAACAGTTCGTATCCTTTTCTGCCAGACTCTTTGCAAGGGCTTCCTTCCTTAATTGGTTTTCATTTTGCTTAATAAATCTAATGGCATATTTGGTCCTAGCCTTTGCTCTTTTGTGAAGTTCAAATATAGGCCCCTGTCTAGGCTGACCTACTTCAAGCCAATGAGACCTAGCATCTCTGGAGGCCTGATACAGGTCAGCCACATAGTCTTGCCAACCTGGCTTATTGAATGAGGACTTATATTTACGGCTATTAAAAATACTTTCCCCCGCTTTTGATAAAGAATCTATTATACTATTGTAAAAAGTAATAATGTCCTTTCTGTGTTGTGCATCACTACATTTTGGATCCCTGCATTGTGCTACACCATTACCATCATATTGCACCCTATTTAATAAGTCCTTGGTTTTATCACAGTACATTTGGCACTCTTCATTTGAGATTACATTCCATGGAACTTTTGCCTTGATGCTATTGCTAGTTTCTGTTATTTCCGGTGCTTTATTAATTTGGATTGTTAATTCTATAGGTATGTGGTCGTCATCCGTAATGTCGTATCTTATGGCCATTTCTGAGATAGAGTCATGAAAGTCAGAGCTAGAGATTGCATGATCAAGCCACGACCTGGTCTCCCATGCTTCACTAACATATGTATAGCTATTTTCTGGAAGCAGGTTTTTGGAGGACAAAATTAAACCTTGCTCCTCACAAAACCTTAACATATGTTTAGCAAACATGGAACCACCCAACTCGTGAGGGGTAGCATTCCAATCACCTACCACTGAGTAACACGTTATCTCTAATTCAGAAATTAGGCCACCAAGCTCCCCTAACTTTTCCAAATAAAGTTCTTCATTTTCTGCACACTGATACGGTAAGTAAACACAAAATATTGCAAATTTTCTGTGTCCCACTTCCAGCTGTATTCCCGCACACCAGCTTAAATTTGTCTCAATGGTTTTAATTACACTATCTAGGCACGATCTCCACATTATTGCAACTCCCCCTGGGGGGTGACCTGCCACAATACCATCACGTGTGTCCGTAGTGGAGACCCCGTACCCATGGAAATCTTTATCTAATATGTTCAAATTACCTAAGTCCTGTTTTGTGTACCAGGTTTCCTGAAGGCAGACTATGTCACTGGTCCTTAATGTAGATACGATGTCAGGTCGCAACAGGAGATTCCTCTTTGTTTTGGGGAGTCCTCTGCAATTGTATGAAGTTACTTTTATACTTGCTGCTGTTGTTGGTATCCCCTCCATTACTGCGAGTTGGATAGTGGTGTGCGATGCCTCCAAGTCCCAGAAGCCTCTGCACTGTCCTCATTGGGATATTGTCTTGGTTCTCTGTACCAGTTGACATATGCATCTTCTGGCCACAGGTCAGGATTCATGAAAACATCTGGATTTGGACATTCGCTAGTTATACAAAAGGAGGCACAGGTAGTGGACCTGGAGAGGGTGGTCAGCTGTCTTACCTCTATATTTATATGTAGATTATCAGCCAAGTATGTCTTGAGATTCTCAGCAGTAACACTAGGGTTGAATCCTGTGGCAAACACCCTAGCTAGTCGGGGCCTTTTGATGGTATTGAGGTCAGTATCCTTGACCCTACCTTTAATTCCTGGCTGGTTTCTCAGTCTAGGGTGAACCTGCTCGCCTTCCCTAGAGTAGCGAGGCTTGCCATTCACCCATTTGACCATAGTCCATGGGTTTTCCCTTGCATTGGCTCCTTCATTTGGTTCAGTTTGTGTAGGTAAATTTGAGGATGGTGTAGCTGGCACTGTATTATCTTCTCTCGTTGCCGACGATAAAGATTGCTGTTGTGTTCGGTGTTGTTGCTGTTGTGGTCGCTGCTGCTGCCACACCTGGTGTTGCCTTTGATATGAATGCTGCTGCTGGGTTAGTTTGGATTGTTGTAGTTGTCGCTGGTGTTGTTGTTTTTGTTGATGCTGTTGCTGCTGCTGCACCTGCTGTTGTTGCTGCTGCACCTGCTGCTGTTGTTGCTGCTGCACCTGCTGCTGTTGTTGCTGCTGCACCTGCTGTTGTTGCTGCTGCATCTGCTGTTGTTGCTGCTGCACCTGCTGTTGTTGCTGTTGCACCTGCTGGTGCTGCTGCTGTTGTGGTTGTTGCTGCTGTTGTGGTTGTTGCTGCTGTTGTTGTTGTTGCTGTTGATGCTGTTGTTGTATGGGTCGCTGTTGTTGCTGGGGCTGTTGTGTTTGGAGTTGTTGCAGCTGTTGCTGTTGTAGTTCAGCCTACTGTTTCTGGTGGTGGTGTTGTAGGCTTATGGGTGGTTGTTGTTGTTGATGCTGTTGTTCTAGATGCTGGTGCTGTTGTTGTGTCACTTGTGCCTGTGGTTGAGGTGGAGCGTTAGTAGAGTTATTTTCTAACTTATTCACTCTGTCAGCTACATTTGAAACCACACTGCTTATGTCCACTATGGTTTCTTTTTGACCTGTGGTACACTCTCTCAGTAATTTAACTTCCATTTGGGTGTTCTTGATTTCACTAAGTAGCACTGACACATCTATCCTATCAAATTGTAGGCCTACATGTATCTAATAACCGAGATGCGTACAATGGATATTTTAGAAGAAACCATATTGTAGACCAGTGTTATTCAACCATTTATAAGTTCATGCACCCTTTCAGGAGCCTTTCAGAAACTAATGTAGGCTACCCTTTAATCCTTTACGAGTCTAGACAAAATTCGTCGTGAAAGGTAGGCTATAGGATAGCATACCAAAATTATACTTTTCCCCACACTTTGGGCTGTATCTGCCTATTTGGGTGGATGATTCTATATATTTTGCTAGTTTTATACTGAGTTTAATATACTATTATGCTGCATAAGTTTATATTACTTTAACTGCAATTTAAATTAATTTCTTACATTACGAGTAGACTTAGTTTTCTTCCTAAACATATTTTCTTGTGCACTCCTATGTACACTGGTCATGCCATGTGTAGTGTACCCCTTCATCCACCTCATTGTTTCCATGTACCCTTAGGAAAAACTCATGCACCCAGGTTGCTAATCACTGTTGTAGACTATATATAGGCTACCGTTTGAATTGACCAAAGACTTCATGGCCTGATTATTCTACAGGGTCTCTAATGGGCATTAATAGCTAAGCACCCTAAGAAACAGTATCAAAAGCAAACGAGACATCCTTGGAACTTGGCATTACAGGTTTAGATATTTAAAATACTGTAACCTTATTAATGTTCACGAATGTACGCAATGTTATGATGTAGGCAGCTATCACCTCCGTGTACAGACATAGGCCTACCACCAATTACCTACACCCAAGAATAGATATATAGTATTTTTTTTGGTAAATTGAATACCCTAGCAACTGATGTATCAATACTTAGTGGCAAAATATGAAACTACTGTCTCTGCCTCATAAATACCAAGTTTTCATAATTAACCCTTATAACCCAACATATTTCGCTTCAAAATCGTCGTGATAGCCGTATAATCATATGTCAATTTACCCTTGGCTGAAAATAAACAGACTATAGTGAAGGGACGACGAAAGAAACAAACACAGGCAAGGTTTGTCACAAGAGATATCAAGGTCAATATACAGGAGGCGCTACAATATAGGTAGCAAAATTCTAATGGTAGTTTTGGGTTCCTATCATCATATGCTTCATTTCTATATACTTTTTATCCCCGGGAAAAAGAAAACAAATCTTGGGATTTTTCATTTATTTTCTTGGGATTTTTTGTTTTGGTCATTAACCTAACCAAAAAACCTAACCTAACCTAACCTAATAGCCCCCAAATACATTTAGGTTAGGTTAGGTTAGGTTTTTTGGTTAGGTTCATAAAAAAAAAAAAAAAAATCCAAGAACAATGAATCTATGAATCTATGAACAATGAATCTATGAAGCAGTAGATAATGACAAGGCATACGATATTATATATTTAGATTTCAGTAAAGCTTTCGACAGAGTCCCTCATGAGAGATTGATGAGAAAGGTTGAGGCACATGGAATAGGTGGGGCGTTGTTGGGATGGATTAGGTCATGGCTAATTGGTAGGAAACAGAGAGTCAGCATAAATGGTACCAAGTCAGAGTGGGGACCAGTCAAAAGTGGTGTCCCCCAGGGATCGGTATTAGGTCCCCTGTTGTTTCTTATATACATAAATGACCTAGATTTAGGTATAACTAGTAGGATAAGTAAATTCGCAGACGATACTAAAATAGGGAGATCAATTGATTCAGATAGCGATATAGAGTGCCTCCAAAGGGATCTAGATACCTTACATGAATGGTCAGTAAATTGGCAGATGAAGTTTAACATTGACAAATGCAAGGTATTAAAGATAGGGAAGATGCAAACAAATGTTAAATATAAACTAGCTAATTTAGAATTAGAAAATTCAGATTGCGAGAAAGATCTAGGTGTGTTTGTTAGCAATGATTTGAAGCCTAGAAAACAGTGTATAAGCGTTCGTAATAAGGCAAACAGGATTCTCGGGTTCATCTCTAGGAGTGTGAGTAACAGAACTGCTGATGTTATCTTAAAACTTTACTTGTCATTAGTGAGACCCCATATGGATTATGCTGTCCAATTTTGGTGTCCTTATTACAGAATGGACATAGATTCATTGGAGAGAGTACAGCGTAGAATGACAAAAATGATCCATAATATTAGAAATCTTTCGTATGAAGAAAGGTTGAAGAAATTAGGTTTACATTCGTTAGAGAGACGCAGAGTTAGAGGGGATATGATAGAGGTGTTCAAGTGGGTTAGTGGGATTAACAAAGGGGACATGACAAATGTACTAAAGCTCAGTGATAGCGAAAGAACTCGTACCAATGGTTTCAAATTAGATAAATTTCGTTTCAGAAAAGATATAGGCAAATATTGGTTTGGTAACAGAGTTGTAGATGGGTGGAATGGACTACCAAGTGCTATAGTGGGATCTAAAACTGTAGGGAGCTTTAAGATAAAATTGGATAAGCATATGGACGAGAAGGGTTGGGTGTGAAGGGGGATCAGCCGGGTTGGGCCAATCAGCGCTCTGCAGACCCCCATAATCCTGCGTTAATCTCTAACCGTTTTGGTAAGATGATCCTCAGGGTATTAGAGTGTGAAGCCTATAATTGGGCTTTGTAACTGAATTGGGGTTGTGTGGGACAGGGATCTGCCTTGCTTAGGCCAATCGGCTTTCTGCAGACTCCCATTTTCTTATGTTCTTATGTTCTAACAAAATAAAAAACCCAAGATTTTTTGTTTTTTTCCCGGGGATAAAAAGTATATAGAAATGAAGCATATGATGATAGGAACCCAAAACTACAATTAGAATTTTGCTACCTATATTGTAGCGCCTCCTGTATATTGACCGATATCAATGTGGTTACACACGACTGACGAGCTTAATTGTTTTCCGGCAATTGTAGGCTATCATTATGTGATTGTTTTTTTTTCTTCTGGGCTACGTTTTGGGGGTTCTATGCATTTGTATTGTAAATTAGACTGAACATTGATTATATTTCATCGCTTACTTTGATAAACATTTAAATTGTGAAGCTGTCAGACAAGAATTGCTGGAAAATAGGCCTATTGTCGGAGAACCACAGCCTAATAGTCCTGGAAAGGCATGGGCAGCTCCAGCAATCGTCAATGTGTAACAGCCATTATATAGAATTCATCCCCTACCATTATTTTCCCATTAATCCTAGCTCTCTCTCTTCCTCTTCCAATTTTATCTCTCCCTTTTCTCCCATTCCCTTTGTTTTGTTCTTCCTTCTCCCTCCCCGGGTCGGACGGGTCCCCCTTCCTGAATTCTCATCTCTCGACCAATGAGCTCTCGACAAACAAATTAGTAACAACCAATGGGCAATGGCCGGCCAGATTAAGTCTTGTGTTCGCCTGTTCGGAACTGTGCAAATTATTACGTTGGCGGTGACTCCGAAGCATGTTTATTATCGACAGTGAATGTATAGTACAGTACTTCCATTATTTAATTATAAATATTGAAATAGTTACCAAATATAAACCGTTAAACGTACGATTTATGAGTTTGGAAAGCTGGAGATTTCGAACCTCGGATGTTAACTCCGACTTGTTTCTGCCATTTTGTTGTCCGTCGTCATCGTGGTCGTAGTGACGGAAAGCAGGTATGTGCCCTTATTTTGACATCTATTGCGAAGTTCTTGAGTGTATAGCAGGATCCTGAAGTCTGTGATGGTAGTTTCTTACTCAGTATTTTGTTAGTTTATGTCTGAGGGAGTTATTAACTTATTAATATGTGTTTTTGTAATTGCAGATTGGACCCCGTTACCCCGTAGCCGGCGTTGGCAGACAGGCTGAGAGTTGGAACCGGTTCAGCGATTCGCCCATGCCTGACCCTTCTCTTCAGACAAGGTGAGCATAGCAACTTAGCCTAACATTGTCATAGGGCAGTTATTAGCATGACTGATGAATACCACATGGTGTAGCAGACGCGCAGCGCGTGATCCATGAATGCTATACCTTGTTTCAAATAAGTAGGCTAGAACTAGACCACCAACCTAACTCGAAAACCATTAGAGTACCGGTACTACCGGTAGGCCTAGCCTAATCAAGCCAATATTTATTCCATTTTGAAAAAGTCTGCCAGGGAATAGGCTAGGTGTGGAAATTTACAGCCCATTTGCTTTTGCCCTTTAGGTTTCACGATTCCAGGGCTATCTAGGCCTAATTGGGGTCAATAAGTAGGAGTCTCAACAATATAGGTAACAAATTTCTAATATCAGTTTTCGGTTACTATCATAATTATGCTTCATTGCTAGGCCTATATAATTTTTATCCTCGGCGAAATAAAAAATTCTGGTAAAAATGTATGGTTATTTAAAACTACACTAGGCCTACTGCAGCGTTATGAGAACCAATTTATTAGGGAAAATAGGCACCAATAGATTCGCCATATTTTTCTCCATAGGCCTATAGTCCGCATGGAGGATTTTCGTTATGGACAAATTGAAAAAATACCCACTTCACAGTCAAATACACCAAAAATCTAAGTCAAAGATGTCAAATAGCGGGGGTGTGGGGGCAGCAGCCCCCACCCATAATACTAGGATAGGTTAGGTAAGGTTGTTAGGTTCGGCTAATGTCCTTTCAAAGGGGTATAGTAAACACTAGGATAGCCTATAGGCTACCCGGTCAGAGGTAAGTCCTGCTGTAGTCTCCTTGAATGCTACCGTGATAATATTCAAGGACAGTAGTGCGACGTTATGAGATACAATTTATTAGGGAAAATAGGCACCAATAGGTTCGTCATATTTTTCTCCATAGTGCCTAGTCTGCATGGAGGATTTTCGGTATCAACAAATTGAAAAATACCCACTTCAGACAAATACACCAAAAATCTAAGTCAAAGCGGGGGTGTGGGGGCAGCAGCCCCCATGCACCTATAATACTAGGATAGGTTAGGTAAGGTTGTTGTTGTTCCCCAAGCTGCCTGGCCGAACAGCCCCAAGGCCCCGAGCAAGGCCAAGGCCATAACCGAGCGCCCCCACAGAACCCTCCCCGCCGACCACAATAAAGCCTGGGTGACCGAAGCCACTCCATGGCGGGGAGCTGAGGAGGGTGCGGAAATGCCCGGGAAACCATAGCCCCACCCAGGGCCCTGTGTCCCTCAGCAATTATGAAGAGAAAGTTGAGGGGCAAGGGAAAAATGTGATGCTTTGGCTTCCAATCTTGGTAGATTGGGAGGTCAATCCACGTTAGAGACGCCGTCACTTGAGATCTAGAAAATATATAAGTAAAAGGAACAGTCAGAGTAAGCTATGGGTATGGCAGAGATTGCTCAGTTCTCACTCTGATAGACCAGCCCATCACCACATGACTAGAACCCAATCCTCTCAGCATCAGCTAGGAAAGGCCCTAGAAAGCCACCTTTGGTGGGGGGATAGCTCCCCTATTTCAACCCTTTTCGGGGTTGGGCACCCGCCCTGGTTAGGTAAGGTTGTTAGGTTAGGCTAATGTCCTTTCAAAGGGGTATAGGCTAGTAAACCCTAGGATAGCCTATACCCGGTCAGAGGTAAGAAGAAGAAGAAGAGTCTTGCAGTAGTCTCCTTGAATGTTACCGCTACCGTTTCATAATCTTCAAGGAAGCATTGCGCACAATGAATCCTTCAACTTGACCTTTTTGTTTTGAACGATGCGGTGGGTGCGATTCACCCAATAAATGGCGAGCGTTACTCACAAAAACGAAATACCGGCAACATGTTTTTGCCCCCTTACAGATCTACATATATGAGGATGACAATAAATCAGGGGGGGTGGGGGGGGGGGGCAAAGCCCCCCCTTAACCCATCGTGTATCCAATGTACCCCACAATTGCCCTTGCCTACTGTAAAAGTGAGATTCACCCAATAAATGGTGCCATTTGATGCTTTATCTTCAGATTGATAGATAGGCTAATGGGTAAGTTTATGCAAATCCTCCACTCAAACCATGCAAAACAACTATGACAACAACTATGAAACACTATTCCTTGAAGAAAAAAATAAAAAACATGGTAAATAAGGCCGATGTAGTCTTGTTGAACGTTACCCAAGTTTTTTACCAAACTTGGCTCGGGTTTTTCGAATTTTCAGAGTCCGAAATCACAGTAACCTCATTTTGAAAGTTGGCTCGGGTTTTCTTGTTTTTCAACGTGGAAAAACCCCAGTAAGAATGGGGTTAACATTAGTCTAACCTAACTAGTATTATGGGTGGGGGATGCCGCCTCCACCCCCCCCCCCCCCCCCCCCTGCTGAATCCCTTACATCCGAGCCAAATTTTGCCATTAACCTAACCAAAGAACCTAACCTGGTAGCATTCAAGGAGATTACAGCAGGACTCTTCTTCTTCTTACCTCTGACCGGGTATAAGCTATCCTAGTGTTTACTAGCCTATACCCCTTTGAAAGGACATTAGCCTAACCTAACAACCTTACCTAACCTATCCTAGTATTATGGGTGTGGGCTGTCGCCCCCACACCCCCGCTATTTGACATCTTTGACAGATTTTTGGGATATTTTTCTGTGAAAAGGGTATTTTTTCAATTTGTCGATAACGAAAATCCTCCATGCGGACTATATGGAGAAAAATATGGCGAATCTGTTGGTGCCTATTTTCCCTAATAAATGTTTTCTAATAAGGCGGATGTAGTGTCCTTGAAGATTATCCCCAACCTAATCTTCACCTAACACCTAGTTACCTAGTAATTAGTTATTAGTATGTCCCATAGACGATAACATACCTTAATGGGAGGCTGAAGAGGTTGATGCAGTAGGTTGAGAGGCTGAAGAAGAGGTTGCAGTAGGTTGAGAGGAGGTTGATCGGTTCCAGTGGATCATCAGGGTCGTCGTCTAAATCAGGCGGGTAGAAGTCCCCTCAATAGAGACTCACAGCCTCAACTTCCTTGAATCATGAGAATTCTGCCATCCATACTCAAAATGTAGGAAGTCTGTGGCGAGACGTTAAAGAATATATTAACGTCCTGGTATCCGTCCCCAATATCTGTCCCAAAGCACATACGACCTCCATCGCCTCCATCTTCGAACTGAGCCTGGCCCCCGCTTGGCGAGGGGCGTGACGTGACGACTGAAAGACTGTGATTGGTTGATAATTTGATGGAAGGCTGTGATTGGTTCCATGAGTGACGGGAAGCATTGTGATTGGTTCATGATTCCTAAAAAGTCCGCTAGGTGTAGTGACGTTCGACTGACCGGTTGAGGGTAAGAGCTCCCGAAGGACGGCCATTGTTTATTATTGCGGCGCGGCCATCTACAGGAAGGAATTTTTTAGTTTTTCTTATTTCATTTATAGTGAGTTTGCGACGGTAATTTCATTTACACCAACAAAGTATCGTTCATGAAAGTGATAGCCCACTAATAATTGTTGATGGAGCCCGTAACTGGTTGGTCATACACTAATACCAAAATTCTTGGGATTTTTTTTTTTTATTAACTTAACCAAAAAACCTAACCTAACTTAATAGCCACCAAATACATTTAAGTTAGGTTAGGTTTTTTGGTTAGGTTAGGCCTAATGAAAAAAAAAAAAATCTAAATTTTTTTTTTTTTTTCCCCCGGGGATAAAAATGATATAGCAATGAAGCATATGATAGGAACCCAAAACTACCATCAGAAATTTGTTACCTATATTGTTGAGTCTCCTACATATTTACCCTAATTGGAGCAGGGTAGGCTATAGCCTATGATTGTGGGATCTTTTTTGGTAAGTTCAGATGCATGCTTCGCTGCATGTCTGCCTGCAGAGACCAGAACTTCTCCGGGATGTTGGGGGCCAGGGGAATGCTAGTGACCTTGGTGATCCCTGGTCTCTGGGTCTTCTCCTGGGTGACCTAGATGTGCGATTCCCCCCCCCCCCCCCCAAGGCTCTGTCTCGAGTAGGCCACCCCCAGCTAAAAAAAAAAAAAAAAAAAAAAAACCACACGAGGGGAAATTGTGCCAGATAGATTCCGGTAACATTGCAGTTTCGGTGCCACAGCCTATTCTGGGTAATTTTTTGTTTCAAAGCTGGGTCGTATTTTTATTTTTATTTATAGCTTTTATTTAAGAGGTGGGTACTTATTACCGAAACTACCACAAATGTGTTTTCAACATTTGAAGGCCAGCCGTCCGGCTGGCTCGGTTGATAGCGTCTCATCTTGCAGTCTCGCGTTCAATCCCCGCTCATATTGAAAAGTTTTTCTGGGATATCTTTGTAATGCCCCCTACTGGCAAAATAGATTTATTACAAATAGTCCTGGGGAGGTCCTCAACCCATTGTGGATCCATCTGGATCCCTAATTATGCCCCCGTGAAACTTACGAAAATACTAGCCAAATGTTGTCTTGATTTGGTGCGATCTGCCTACTTTTGGGTTAATCAATTGGCCTTCGGTATGTTTGTGTAGTTTTAGGTATATTAGAGGTCCGCCTGCAGTTGTGTGTTTACAGTGTGGATCGATCCACATTTATCGGAATATATCTCATTTTTCAGAAGGGATGTTATTGATGCCTTTTGAGCGTACCTGACTGTTGTACCCAGAGGTCTTTCGATGTGTAGAAAACGCCGGATTAACCGGTAAATGATCACAAATCAGTTTAGCTCTTAACATTTTCCAGCGTACATAATTATTTCATGCAATATAATGACAGACATTTTTAAGAGTTATATGTGTTATATTATTCTCTATTACCTTCGTGCTTAGGTTCTTGTGTGGTCTCCTCTTCTCCAGTCGAGTAAGAACCTACCTATTAGTCAATACAACTCCAGTAAAAACCAGGTATAACATACGCTCACTTATTTCGCAAGCCCTGAATAAGCCGCAAACCTCACCGATGCACACCACAGCACTTTACAGACCATATAGGAAAACACTAACAATTATCACAGGCTGCACAGCTACTACACCTACAGACCACATATAGGCCTACACCAAGAAACAAAAGTCCTCAAAGTCAACAACCATCATTCTAGATATACGAGGCACTCAAATACTTGCTGCAGCCTCAATAAACCCACACTATCTGCTACACTACAAGGCAGAACATCCACACACTCCAAGGAACATCAAAGCAACTCCCATCACACGTTATCTTTTAGCAATACTACCATTACTCTCCCCTTGTCCACCACAAAAACCAACTTCCAAAAATACATCCACACTCATACCACTCTCCATTCAAGTACTCCAAGACAATACACAACTATACACACAGCCTCACGACATTGACCTCTCAGAATACCACTAGCCAAGCACTACAAGACAACACACAACTATATGTGCGACCCCGGGGACATCGACCTCTCAGAATCAATTAAACCTCCCCCGGGAAGACAGAGTCCACCTGGCTAGGCCGTGCTTCGGGCATCATCTGGCTCTCCTCAGCTACCAGAGGAGGCTGGATGAGTCCGTGGCTGATGACTGTCCAGGCTGTAACATATATTGCACCCCATACCAAAAAACACCATGGAAGACTGCACTATACACTCAATCACACAGACCAATAACACAACATACACTCAATGAGAGCTCTGTTATTGTTGTTGTTGTTGTTGTTGTTCGGCAAGCTGCCTGGCCGAACAGCCCCAAGGCCCCGAGCACGGCCAAGGCCATAACCGAGCGCCCCCACAGAACCCTCTCTGCCGACCACAATAAAGCCTGGGTGACCGAAGCCATTCCATGGCGGGGAGCTGAGGAGGGTGCGGAAAATCGGAAACGCCCGGGAAACCAAAGCCCCACCCAGGGCCCTGTGCCCCTCAGCAATTATGAAGAGAAAGTTGAGGGGCAAGGGAAAAATGTGACGCTTTGGCTTCCAATCTTGGTAGATTGGGAGGTCAATCCACGGAAGAGACGTCGTCACTTGAGATCTAGAAAATACACAAGTAAAAGGAACAGTGAGAGTAATTAAGCTATGGGTATGGCAGAGATCGCTCAGTTCTCACTCTGATAGACCAGCCCATCACCACATGACTAGAACCCAATCCTTTCATCATCAGCTAGGAAAGGCCCTAGAAAGCCGCCTTTGGCGGGGGAAAAGCTCCCCTAATTCAACCCTTTTCGGGGTTGGGCACCCGCCCAAGGGCTCTGTTGGAACGCTCGGTTCCGGCTATGGCCTTCCTCAGAGACTCGGAACTGTTCGGCCTGGCAGTCTAGGGAACAACAACAGCAACACCAACCTATCACACCAGCTTCACCACCCTTGCCCAGATCATTAATATTGGATACAATCAATCCATCATGCATATCAAACTCGTCATGATGTTATGCCATTATGACATTCACTTATCTAAAGTTTATAGCCTCTCGTTGTTATTCCTGTCCGTCCTTCCCCATGCATATCTGATCCTGATCGTGTTTCATAATTACGTACCGTGACTGGTTAACCCCTTCACCACCCTTACGTAATTTTCATCATATCCTGGTTACTATTAGACGATTCTATTTAGTTTATAATCTAGCTCTACGACTTTGATGGGTAAATATGATTTCAGTATACGCTCTTGACAACACAGGTATTTCTTAAACAACATAAAATCGCCGAATATAAGCCAGAGTCAAAGGTAAAAGGGTGTTGAAGGGATTAACACACACTCACACTCACACACACATACTAATATAGGTGACTGTGGATGTTGTTTTTTATTGCAAAAGAGGATGCAAGAATGAACCTCCGGTGCAGGGTTACAAGGCGCAGAGTAGAGGGGCATCGAACTCCATACCCGATCAGGTGAATCTCCAGAGGAGGGACGCAGGATGCGGGAGCAGCGGTGGACCACCACGACTGTGAGGCAACAGCTTCTATGCTAAAATAAGGTTCAATAAGGATGTTCTGTGGATGCGGATATTCAATACACGTACTCACTCTCTCTCACTCTGCTAATCCATCAATTTTTATAACGAAGCCAAGCATCCCTTCTTGACACTTTACTTTAACCCTATTTGGTCCGAGAGAATCTTTATGGACCTTCTCTGTTTCGCTCCATTAATTTGGAGATTTTAAGAGGTTTTATCTCATTTGTTTGGCGATAATAAGACGCTTTGCCCCATTTAGGTGTCTTTTGTTCTGGATGAACGATCGATAGCGAGTCTGAACTTGGAAAAAATCTGCCTTCGGTCAGGACATTTTTTATATCGAAAATCGTACAAGCTTACCCTGAAGGGGGTCTGGGTGGCGAGATTTTTAGGTTGAAGGAAGTATGGGAAGGCGTTTTTGTTAGCCTAGGAGACAAACTATAAAATACGTTGCTCGAAAATGGCAAAAGCAAGCAAAATCCTCAATTATGATGAAACGAAATATCATAATAACCCCCAAGACGTCGGACCAGATAGTGTTAACCCTTTGAGGATCATGACGCTTTTTTGACAGTTTACTGGCTAACATTGGACGATTTGATGCAGCTTAGGAAGGATCCGTGGGAGTTAAAAGGGTAAAGACAGTCTCAAACAACCCTCGGACCTCCATATACCCTTCCCATTCTGCATGGAATCATCTAAAGATAGTCAGAACAAACTGCGAAAATGTGTCTTAGATCCTGAAGGGGTTAAGTGGTTCTGCTACACCACTTTAACACTCCACGAGCGGCTAGGTCGGTAACTTCAACTACCTGGCAAGCGGGTGGTTTTACCCTAAACGAGCTTATTTCTGTGCTCTATTTCATGCATAAACAAGAGCCAGAGCGTAATACAAGTATGTGTCCGTGAAAGGGCGATAATTGAGCTTTCCAATGAGACCAGAACCATCCTTCTACGATCACGGGTTGTCTTGCAACGATCGTGCAACACGAAGGAAAAATCCCTAAAATACGGTACTTTCCTTACATAATTCCCTGTGTAGCGAGGTGGTGAGTGTGGATGTGTGTGGAGGGGACGTCAGTTTCCGCGCGGGAGCCGTGCCGAACGGTCAGAGTCGACCTACGCTCCTCCCACCGCTTGTCTCTCTCTCAGAGCCAATTATGTGCTCAAATTGCAGACCGCCTTAAGTCGGGCCCCGCCGTATAGTCCTTTCTTCTCTAGACCGACTAAAGTCCAGCCCCGCTAAACAAGGGTTAAGAACACTTTATTAACACTTTCAGTATTAGGATGCCTGTTATCGCTTTATACAGGCTAGCATTATACGATTTTAATCAGCTTTGGAAGGCCCTATAAGATAAGGTCTAGTATATCTCAATTAAGCGGAAATTATTCAAAAAGTGTATTTATTAAATACAAATATAAAGTTATTTACTTAATAATTTGGCTTCCTACTTAGACCTCCATAAAGCTTAAAAAGATACCTGGCAAGGCGCTCCGAGAAATATTTGTGCATTTTCGGTAGAAAAATAACCCGACTGGTTTGGTTCCTCCTAAATTACAGGCACGCAATCGCTCGCCACGAAAAATTCGACACCTGAATAGCACGAAAGGTCTTAAAATTGACAAAGAAATGGGGCGAAACTTCTTGACATCGTTAAACTAATGAAGAGATTGTCTTAAAGTCTTAAAACCAATGGGGCTAAACATGAGGGAGAAGGAGGTCTAGAATAAACACCCCCTTATATTACCTTTTTCAAACTTACATTTATTTTACCGAGTACCTATAGCCTGTTCCAAATATATAGGCCAAAACTCTTGAACATTAACCTCTATAACTCACAAACGACTAGAGCAATCGAGCTAATATTTATATTATTAGGGAAGGGTCAGACAGGGAATAGGTGTGGAAATGTACAGCCCATTTGCTCAAGTCCTTTTTGAGTTATAGAGGTAGGGTTCACGATATCTGGCCTAACTATTAGGAACAAGGAATACTTTCTCTCCACGGAGAAGGGTCGCTGGTCCAACCGCTTATAGTCTGATATTGCCAAATATTTATATATGTAGCTATCTTCAAACGTCTTTTTATCAGCTTAGGAAATATCTCTCGGAGTTAGAGGGTTAATTATTGACATGGTCTTTAACCCACTTATTCCTTGAGATTGTTTCTAAACAAAATAAAATCATTTGAAAATAACAATAAAATAAATAAATAATATATGGCCTTATTAATAATGTAAATTCTACTCCCGATTCAACACTAAAAAAACTTTCCTTCCTTCACCCGTCAATGGCCTCAACACTAACCATTTTACCCTCGCCTATTATCTTATTTTGGATTATAGCAATTACTCTCCGGAGAGTTTCGATGACATTATTTAGTGATGGGCGTTTTCTATGATTTTGATATACCATTGATGTGATAAGGTTGATAAACTCTGAGGGCCACAGCAGCTCGGACGTCCTGCGGGAATTGATAATTTTCAATTGTCCATGAAACATTTTCCCCAAACCAAAAACATCGCTGGCTGGGTGACTGATGAATCCAAAGAAAAACTCAGGCGCATAGTCGGGAAAGTTCTTGTAATCGTCGGGTGAGTGGTTCTTGCACTTAGGTGGTGGGATGCCCGTGTTAGAAGCGAGACCAGCGTCAATAATCATGGCCTTAGGATAGTTCATATTATCCATATTAACCAAGACATTGTTTCCTTTAATGTCGTTATGGATATATCCCGTCCAGTGGAACTGAGACAATTTTGATGCCAAACTGAAGAACACTCTCATCCACCACAAACTCTCATGGCGAATTGCATAGGGGCAAGTTACCTCATCCAGCTCTGTGCCATCACAATAAGATATTATGAGACAAGGATGGTCCCGAGCCACAGCTAATAGACGTGGGGCTCCTCCTGCACCGTCCACGTCAATTAGAGTCTTAGCCTCCATTAGGTAATCCTGTTGTGAAGCGTACTTAGTCCCTAGTTTTCTGACTGCCGTTTGTCCACGGTACTGTACTAGGTACACCGTGCCATACTTTCCTGTTCCCAAATACTCCATTTCTTCACACTCTGACATGATGGTATTTTTGTTCGAATACATCTTGGAATCGAACAGCAGATCGGGCAGGGTACCCATCTGCTTAGTAGTATCTGAGCACATAACTGTATTTGTAAGCTAGTTAGTTATAATAGGCCTTCAGAGACTATCTACCTTTCTGGATTATTGAACCAGCACACTGTTAAGACAAGAAAAGCGGCAGGACTGGAGCCGCTTTTCAAGAAACGTTTTCTTCTGAATTGCTATTCGGAAGACTGACAAACACATCGCGCACTTGTAAGACCATGATAAGATCAAAATATCGACATTGTAACAATGATATAAGAACAAGAATATAAATCACAATAAACGTAGTGAAACTTCTCCAATATTTATTTTTCTTAATTATTAAATGTTTTCCCTTCAGTACAAGCCCCAACACTCTGAGAAACAACATAGATAAAGAAGCGAATAATTGTTTTTCGAATTTTATAAAAGACTCCCATAATATATTTTCGTTTTCTCTAATAACAATGTTACGAAAGAAAATGAATATATATGGTGGCAGACTATTATAGACTAAAGGTCGATTGTAGGGAAATGCTCTCGAGTAAATCTACCATTATTGCAGTGTCACACAAACGCTTATTTCGTCAATTTGTACGACGATATAAGTTCCATAAGAATTAAACTAGCCAACACAATCTACCTTTGATCTAGTTTCCGATTCCATTGTGAAATCCTCAAAATAGTAAGCTACGAGAAAAAACTTGTTCGTCGAATATTGCCGCAAAACGCCCTCGTGTGCCACCATAAGCCTGGCTAGTGGCTACCCAATTCTTCAATAAATATATGCTATATGTTTCGACACCTAAATGGCACGAAAAGTCTTAATATTGAAAATGAAATGGGGTGAAAGGTTTTAATTTCGCCAAACTAATGGGAAACGTCCTAAAATCTAAAAACTAATTGGGGCTAAGCATGAGGGAGAAGAGGATCCGGAAAAAACTCCCTTGAACCATTTAAGTACGGGTATCGCCATTATTCATTGGGAGGTGTTTGGTGTTGGGAGTGATATTAATTAATTAGATTATTCCTTATATTGTGGCTATTATTAGTCCATTATACTCAGCTTAGGAAGGACGTTTATTAATCAGAGAGGTGTATTATATCTCCATAAATTCGATCGTTGTGTATCAAATATTCTTCCTAAACAGTAAAATCGTCTATTTATATATAATGATAGCTAGAATACTGTAAAAGATAATTAACTTTACCCCTACTGAAGTGTTTAAGAAAGGTATGCAAAGGTAAATTAAAGTGTCCCTTGTAACATAACATTATATATACCTATAATCCCCTCTAATACAGAGATAGAAAGGTCGATCACTTAATTACAATACTCAATAATTTTAAGGAGGAGGTAGTTGCTTTTTCGGGACCCCCATCTCCCTCTTGTTTAGCCCCATTAGTTTTGATATTCTTACACGTTCGTCCCATTACTTTGTCAATTTAAGACATTTCATCCCATTTATTTATCAATATCCAAACAAATTCGTGCCATTTACGTGTCAATTTTTTTTCCTGGCGAGCGAGAGCGAGACTGAAATTTTAGAGGAACTCGACTGCGACATTTTTCTACCGAATATGCACACATTTATCTAGAATGGGGATCTTAAGGATAATTTATATATTATTATGGAGGTCTAGGCAGGAAAGTGCAACAATAATAATAAATAAATAAATAAATAAATAGATAAATAAATAAACACATACAAACCCTACCCCTTAATTCTGATACATTTTGAAGCCTTGAACTGATGAAACGAACCTCCGGAAAAGAACGAACCCTTTTATGATTATGACGCCTTGGTGACAGTTTATTCTGGCTATCAGGAGACGATTTTGTACAGCTTAAGAAGGCTCTGTGGGAATTGAAAGGGTGAAGACTATCTCAATTAACCCTCTGACTTCCATATGCCCTTCCTAATCTGAATGAAATCGTCTGATAGTAGCCAGAAAACCGAAACAAAATGCGTCATCGTATCATGAAAAGGTTAAGTTTAGGAAGGATCTGTGGGAGTATAAAGGGTATACTGTAAACTTTGCGATCTTAAAAGGTAATTCCTAAGCTGAATACAATCATCTAATGGTAACCAGAATACAATATAAATAGCAACAACATCGTACACCCTAACAATTATGGGCTTACATAATTATATACAGTAGACCATACATTTTAAGGGGGGATAGTTCACTTTTTGGGAGATTTTTGCATGTATTCATTATGTTTTCTAGTTTCCTCCCTAGACCTCCATCAAATTAAAAAAAAAAAACATCCATTAGATCTCCCTTCTAGATTAATTTGTAAATTTTTCGGTAAAAAAATGTCCCGGTCGAAGGCCGATTCTTCCAACATTACAGGCTCACTATCGTTCGCCAGGGTAAAAAATCGACACCTACATAGCACGAAAGGTCTAAATATTGACGAAGAAATGGGGCGAAAGGTCTTAAAATCGACTAACTAATGGGGCAAACATCTTAACATCTGAAAACTAATCGGGCTAAACATGAGGGAGAAAGTGGTCCAGAAAAGCGGCTCATCTCCCCTTAAGTAAGCCAGAAATCGTAACCCCTAACCTCTGCAACTCAAAAAGGGCTAGAGCAAATGGGCCGTATATTACCACACCTATTCCCTGGCCGACTCTTCCCAAATGGTAGAAGTATTAGCTCGATTACTCAAGTCCTTTTTAAGTTATGAGAGGCTGGGATTTTGGGCCAACCTAAAATTAACATGATAACGGTAGCTAAAGTGTCGGAAATAATATATCCTCTTATAATGGTATATTGGTAGTAATATATTAATCTAGCATAAGCATAGAAACGTAAATATCTATCAATATACCCAATAGTTTTATATATATAATATATACTCTTATAAAGGTATATTGGTAGTAATGAACCAATTTAATAAGGGTAGACAAGTAAATCTCTATCAATATACCCAATTATTTTATGCAGCTTTTTTAATACCCCATTGGTTATATGCAGTATAGTGTATACTGAAGGGGTTAATATACCTTTATTTATACTTAAGTGTTTTACAGCGTACAGTCGCGATCATTAAAGGGGAGGTAGCTGCTTTTTTCGGGACTCACTTCTCTCTCATGCTTAGCTCCATTAGTTTTGAGATTTTAATACGTTTGTCCCATTAGTTTGTTGATTTTAAGAGCTTTCGTCCCATTTCTTTATCAATATTAAAACCTTTCGTGCCATTTAGGTGTAACAAAAATTCTGGCGAGCGAAAGCGTTGAATTTCGAGACATTTTTATACCGAAAAATGTAAAATATAACACGGTGGCTACAGTCTTTACTGTATACACCAATACACTAATAAATAAACCCTACATCCTTAATAATAATATAATTTGAAGCCTCAAATTGATTAAGGGGGGGGTGACCTGCTTTTTGTTATTTCTGTCCTTTTCTCTCTTTCTCTGGCTTGTATCCATTCGGCCCCATTCAGCCAACTATTTTAAGACGTTTATCCCCATCTAGGTGTCGATTTCTTCCTGGCGAGCGATAGCGAGCCAGCATTATATGAAGATATCCGGCTTTGCCGGAGAAATGTTTCTATCGAAAAATGTACAAATTTAGCCTGTTGTCAAACAAAAATAAAAAATATGCTGGCTCGCTACCGCTCACCAGTAAAAAATTGACACCTGGATGGGGATAAACGTCTTAAAACAGTAGGCTGAATGGGGCCAAATGGATACTCTGAGTCACATTTATACAAAATTGTCACAAATAGCTACATATTTCGCTACAGTATCTTCGTGATAGTGCAGTAAGCACAATGGGGACATGATAATTTACCTTCACCTGGAGGAAACACACACACACACACACACACACACACACACACACACACACACACACACACACACACACACACACACACACACACACACACACACACACACACACACACACACACACACACACACACACACACACACACACACACACACACACACACACACACACACACCCCATAGTGACGCATCTCATATAACTCCAAGTTGAATCATTACCACATTTCACTTACCGGTACCGCGGTTTGGCTATAGGCCTACCCCAAAACTTTTGAACATAAACTTCTATACCTCACAAACAACTAGAGTAATCCAGCTAATATGTCTACCATTTGGGAAGAGTCAGCCCGGGAATAGGTGTGGAAATTTACAGCCCATTTGCTCTAGCCCCTTTTTAGTTACAGAGGTTAGAGTTCACGATTTCTGGCCTACCTATTTGGAACATGGTATAGCAACCCTTCCCTAAAAGCATGCTAGAGAAACTAACAAATTACCTCGGGATATGGAGGTGATTCCTTCGTGTCCACCGCTGAAGGTACATCTATACACTATGTGAGACCTTTCCTAAGTTGAATACACTTGACTAACATTAACCATAATGCAATATTTACTGAAAGAATACCGAAGAAATTGTCTACTGATTCCTAAGCTGAATACAATTATCTAAGACAATTTCTACGCACCGACTGGGAGATCATTCTTAACCCCTTAACCCTCTCACGTTCTTGACGCAATGTTGAGCCTATTAGGGATACTTTAAAGCCTTTGTTACTATCAGGGGTATTTAGAAACCTTTAGTTTAGTTACTTCAACCTCTGCAGTTATCTTTGAGTTAGCTGTGGGCAGAAAACTAATTTTGGAGAGGTAATTATAAGAGTGAGAGAACTCTATTTATTATTACTAATCTGGCAACCTCTGCGTCATAAAAAACGTGAAAGGGTTAAAGATTATGACGCTATATAACAGTTTAATTTGACTACTTTGTATCACTATACGATCTTATTCAGCTTGAGAAGGATCTATGCGAGTCAGAGGCATAATTGAGTTACAGTAGTTTTATCCCCTTAACCCCTTCTGTACCGAAAACGTCTTTTCAATTGTATTCTAGCTATATTTAGAAGATTTTGTGCAGTTTAAGAACTTAAGGATTTGTGGTAGTAACAGGGGTTAAAAGGGGATAGTTCGAAACCTGTTTACTGCCGACTTGCGAGTTTCGATCTATAAGGAAGTTGGAGCTGTATACAACGATATTTAACAGATTTTTCAGCAAAAATACGGTGGTAGTAGTAGTAGGCTACATATATAAATACATAAAATACGGTGGTAGTAGTAGTAGGCTACATATATAAATACAGTAGTAGTAGGCTACATATATAAATACAGTAGTAGTAGGCTACATATATAAATACAGTAGTAGTAGGCTACATATATAAATACAGTAGTAGTAGGCTACATATATAAATACAGTAGTAGTAGGCTACATATATAAATACAGTAGTAGTAGGCTACATATATAAATACAGTAGTAGTAGGCTACATATATAAATACAGTAGTAGTAGGCTACATATATAAATACAGTAGTAGTAGGCTACATATATAAATACAGTAGTAGTAGGCTACATATATAAATACAGTAGTAGTAGGCTACATATATAAATACAGTAGTAGTAGGCTACATATATAAATACAGTAGTAGTAGGCTACATATATAAATACAGTAGTAGTAGGCTACATATATAAATACAGTAGTAGTAGGCTACATATATAAATACAGTAGTAGTAGGCTACATATATAAATACATAAAACCCAATTCAACATACCATTTGTTCCATCAGAAACGTACATTATTATTGCATTTCTGTTTAATATCGATGTCCACGGCTCCAACTTCCTTATAGCCTGAAACTCACAAGTGGTCAATTGATGAGGCCCTTTTTAAACCGAATTTAATCTTCTAATAGTAGGCTAACCAGAATAAAGGTACAGTAAAAGGACGGCACCGGTAATGAACTGGTTAAAATCCTAAAGAGGGTTTCTAAATTACATACAATCGCTTAAGGACAGCCAGGATGAAGGTAAGAAATGCGTCATTGTATACTGAAAGGGTTAAGGCGGTGTCACACGAGCTATATTTCCGTCAATATTTACGAGCAATTGTTGTCTGGCAGCTTTAAAAATAGCCTAACTATATCAGAATTTCAGCCACCATCTATAAGCGATTATATTTCAGCTGATGGTAAATTGAATCCCTTAGCATCTAATGTCTCGATTCTTAATGAAAAATATGCTATGTGTCTGCATCATATTATTGCAAAGTGTCCATCATTAGCAACATAATTATCAACAAAATCTTCGTTTAGCCGTGTAATCAGGATGGCAAGATAGCAATTTACTACAGCATATAGCATAATCTACCTTCCGTCTAGTTTCCGATTCCAATGTGAAAAAGCCTCAAAATATCACGAGAAAAAAAATTGCTCATAGAAAATTGCCCGGAAAAATCGCTCGTGTGACACCGGCTTAAAGGTGAATAAATTGGCCACTTGCAAGTTTCAGGCTATAAGGAAGTTGGAGCTGTAATCATCGATGGTAAATATAAATTCAATGATTATGCAGGTTTCTAATGGCTGAATACTGTAGTAGACTATTATATGTTTAAATGGGTTTATGTATTTATAAATGTACTACCTTATTTTTTAACTGCTGAATATCAATATCTACAGCTCCAACTTCCTTATAGAACGAAACTAGCAAGTGGTCAATTGGTTTAATGGTAACCAGACTACCAGAGTATGAAATAAACACAAACATCAAATAGTTGTCTTACATAGAAAACACGAGAAGAATGAATTAAAGTATGCCTATTAATTGCCCACTTTATACCTTGCACTTTAATCATTATTACACCTGCCAGACCCCATTCGAGCTTCACACACACACACGCACACACACACATCCCCCCCCCCCCCTTCAAGCATGTAATACATACGTTTGGTGGGAAAATTATTAATTATCCCGGTAGAAAATGTCGGTCGATTTAGCCTATATTCCATACTGGCTATCGCTCGCCTACGAACAAAAAATAGATAAATTAACACCTGAAAATGGCGAAACGCAGTGGCGTAGCTAAGAGGGCGGAGGAGGGTATTCCCCCCCCCCCCCTCTCCGTGTAAGCGGGCCTTAAGGCTCTGTATTTAATCAAGGTACGTATTTTTGTACGCACTAGGCTACTTACTGTACGCTTCAATTTCGTAACGCTGTTTCATTTTGCCTACACCAGGGCAAGGGGGGTGTGGGGCAAGGGGCGGCGCATGCCTCCACTCCCTTCCTCGTGAGAATTATGTACCCCTTATGGCACCACTAAGGTCTACTAATGTGCACAGTAATAAATACTAATAGCATTACGACGATTACGTGATAATTTATCGGAACATTGCCTAGAAGTAAAATACTGTAGTTACCCCTGTATTCGGGATGGTTTTCTTTCGTTACCGGCACCTTACTTATTTAATGCAAGCTTGAATGTTCAGATATTCTTAAAACGTATCATCTTAAATCATCTGATTGATTAGTTAACATTATAGTATTTTAATATATACTAATTTACTATATAAGAGACCCCACAAGAGAATCAGATATTTATTTAAAATTCTATTGCTGCTCGAATGCCAGTTTGTTGATGTTTGTTTACAGAAAGAAAACTGGGGGAAGGTGTAAGAAGACCAACGAGGGGCCGATACTTAAGGCTATCCCTCAACATCATCATCATCATCAAGTTGTAAAGGCTTATCCCTCAATACTTCATCTGATCTGACTCGAGTCTGTGCGCAATGGCGTACAGTAACGTAAGGTAGGGGAGGGGAAGAGGGTGTAGGGAGGTGGAGGTGGAGATGGGGATGTAGCCTAGCGAGAGGTGAAAGGGTGTTTATAGGAGGGGGGAAGAAGTAGGCCCTATGTGAACTTGTGAAGGGACCTGCTGAACGTTTACCTCACCGCGTTATGACCCGTCGAGGATATACAGTATATAGCCTTGTTATCAACGAACGCCTATACAATACTGCGAAAATGGGCGTCTATACAGTATATATATAGCCTTGTGATCAACGAACGCCTATACAGTACTGCGAAAATGGGCGTCTATACAGTATATATATAGCCTTGTGATCAACGAACGCCTATACAGTACTGCGAAAATGGGCGTCTATACAGTATATATATAGCCTTGTGATCAACGAACGCCTACTGCGGAATTGGGCGGCAGTGGGCGTCCTCTCGTAGGCTATAGTGACACTCAAGATTCAAGATACTGGAGGTCGGTGGCAGAGCGGAGAGACATTACGGTAGATTCTTCCTCCCTTTATCCTGCTGAGTGATGATTCTACACTCCCATGGTAAGTGATGATTCTACACTCCCATGGTAAGTGATGATTCTACACTCCCATGGTAAGTGATGATTCTACACTCCCATGGTAAGTGATGATTCTACACTCCCATGGTAAGTGATGATTCTACACTCCCATGGTAAGTGATGATTCTACACTCCCATGGTAAGTGATGATTCTACACTCCCATGGTAAGTGATGATTCTACACTCCCATGGTAAGTGATGATTCTACACTCCCATGGTAAGTGATGATTCTACACTCCCATGGTAAGTGATGATTCTACACTCCCATGGTAAGTGATGATTCTACACTCCCATGGTAAGTGATGATTCTACACTCCCATGGTAAGTGATGATTCTACACTCCCATGGTAAGTGATGATTCTACACTCCCATGGTAAGTGATGATTCTACACTCCCATGGTAAGTGTTTGATGATTGTATATTAAGCCGGTGTCACACGAGCGATTTTCAGTAATTTTGTACAGGCAATTGTAGTCTGGGATCATCAAAATTAAAGTCTTATAAACATAAATTGAATAGGCTAAACTACCTTCAGTCTTAGTTTTCGAAGCCAGTGTGAAAGAGCTTCAAGATAGCCTAGGCCTATTACGAGAAAAACTTGCTAGGCCTAATCGAAAATTGCCAGAAAAGCGGACATGTGACATAGCCCTAAGATTTAAGAGCATGTTATGTCATAGAGAAGTAGGCCTAGGCTAATTATTTGTTGGAAAAATACAATGCCATTATGTACAAATAAATATGAGTGTAAAATTTTAACCGATGCCTCCACCACCACCACCACCACCACCACCACCTCCACCTCCACCTCCACCTCCACCACCACCACCTCCACCTCCTCCTCCTCCCTCCCTCCCTCCCCACATATTTACTTTAACCCTTACAGTACCGCAACGTACCGGTATTTTGTATTTATTTTAGCTGCATGTAGACGATTATGTGAAGCTTATTTGCCGGTTGTATTCAGCTTAGGAAGGATGTCTACCGTACCCGTTAAATGATAATATAATATCTCAATTAATCCTTTTAGCTACCATACCGGTATATCCTTTTATGGTACGGTAGCTAAATGAATTAATCGAGATATTCTACAGTAGACATCCTTCCTAAGCTGACTTAAACCTTCAAATGGTTGCCATATGTCAAACCAAAGCCGAGTCCATTATTTTTTAGTCGTTATTATTGTACAGTAGCCTATATGTATATTGTATAATTATTGATAAATTGATGGTTCATAGTTCAAAATATGTCGTTGGGAAGTGATAAACTGGCCAAAACAATGCTACTTTATGTTGGTTTTCTTGCATTTCTTGACATACTTGTGATAAAATGGCCAAGATAATGTTAGTTTATGTTAGTGTTCTTGAAGGACGGGACATATTCTTTCAAACATTCAAACAAAATTGCTCCGTTTTGACACATTGATAATACCACCGGTACTAAAAGGGTTAACATCGAAACTTACTGATACAACTTAGATAACTGTATAATAATATCACCACGTCCAGTACAGCAACTAGAGGTAAGGGTTTTAAGGGGGGTGACCTGCTTTTTGTTATTTCTGTCCTTTTCTCTCTTTCTCTGGCTTGTATCCATTCGGCCCCATTCAGCCAACTATTTTGAGACGTTTATCCCCATCTAGGTGTCGATTTCTTCCTGGCGAGCGATAGCGAGGCAGCATTATATGAAGAAATCCGGCTTCGCCGGAAAAAATGTTCTGTCGAAAAATGTACAAATTTAGCCTGCTGTCAAACAATAATCAAAAATATGCTGGCTCGCTACCGCTCACCAGTAAAAAATTGACACCTGGATGGGGATAAACGTCTTAAAACAGTAGGCTGAATGGGGCCAAATGGATACAAGCCAGAGAAAGATAGAACAGGCCAGAACCAAAACAGGTCACCCCCCTTAAGGCCAATCTTATAGGTTACCCCTTCTGTGCCGGAGACGTCTATTAACTATATGCTGGCTATTATTACAAGATTTTTAGTCAGTTTCAAAAGGACCTCCAGCAATTAACAGGCTCCGAATGATCTCAATTAACCCTTTCTACTACCACAGACCCTTCTTAAGGGGAGGTATTTAGTTTGTTTCCTACGTTTTCATCAAGCTTAAAATTACACCCCCTAGACCCCCTTTCAAGATAAACTTGTACATTTTTCGGTAGAAAAATGTCCCGGCCGGAGGCCGATTGCTCTTAAATTACAGGCTCGCTATCGCTCGCCAGGAAAAATGGCACAAAATGGCACCTTAATGGCACAAAAGGCCTTAAAATTGACAGAAATGGGGCAAAATGTCTTAAAATGTCCAAACTACTAGGGCGAACGTCTTAAAATCTCAAAATCAATGGGGCTAAACATGAGGGAGAAAGGGGTCCACCAAAAAATCCCTCGAGTGGAAATCTCCCCTTAAGCTGCACACAATCGTCTAAATATAGCTAGAATAAAAATAAAAAGACATCGCCGGTATGGAAGGGGTTAATTTTGCCTTAGTAACCCCTAACTCCACACACAACCTCAGCTCTCAACCGTGAGTAGCGCTCTGCGGGTCTCAGAGCTTAAGGGGAGAGGGGTCGTTTTTCTGGTCCCCTTCTTCCCCATGTTTAGCCCCATTAGTTTTCAGATTTTGAGATATTTGCCCCATTAGTTTGTCGATTCTAAGACCTTTCGCCTCATTTCTTTGTCAATATTTAGACCTTTCATGCTAGTTAGGTGTAAACAAAAATCCTAGCGAACGATAGTGAGCCTGTAACTATGAAAGAACCAAAGGCATTTGTCTACCAAAAAATGTACAAATTAATCTAGAAGGGGGATCTGATGGATATATTTGTTAAAGTTTGATGGCGGTCTAGGGAGGAAACTAGAAAAATAATGAATAAATGAACAAATCGACCAAAAAGTGAACCATCCCCCCTTTAAGTTCGGGTTTCCTAATCCTACTTCATTATCTTGCCATTGACCCTTAACCCCTTCTGTACCGGCGACGTTTTTGAAATTTAATTCTTGATATTTTTAGACGATTTTGTGCAGTTTAAGGAAGTTCCAAGGTAGTAAAATTGGTTAAGTGAGATAGATCGAAGCCTGTTAGTTCCTGGAGGCTCTTTTTTAACGGGCTAAAATCGTCTAATAGTAGCCAGAATAATGTTAGAATGACGTCATCGGTACGGAACGGGGTTAACTCTACATAATCCCCGCATATAATGCTGCCCGTGAGCAGCCCGACAAGGAATATGGAACTACGTGTCATCATACTGAGAGAGAGAGAGAGAGAGAGAGAGAAAATAGATAGATAGATAGATAGATAGATAGAGAGATAGAGAGAGAAAAAACAATAGAGAGAGAGAGAGAGAGAGAGAGAGAGAGAGAGAGAGAGAGAGAGAGAGAGAGAGAGAGAGAGAGGAGAGAGAGAGAGAGAGAGAGAGAGAGAGAGAGAGAGAGAGAGAGAGAGAGAGAGAGAGAGAGAGAGAGAGAGAGAGAGAGAGAGAGAAGGGGGGGGGTTACTATGGAGTATAGTAACTAACCCCTTCAGTACCGTACCGGCGGCGACTGTTTTATTTTATGCTAGCTACCGGTACATTTAGACGACGATAGTCTGCAATCTAGTAACCCATTCACCACCATGACGTAATTGTATTCATATCTTGGTTAGGCCTAACCTTAGACGATTTGTGTGTATCTGTAAATACTGTAATCTACCATTACGACTCAAAGGGGTAAATGCGATCACAATAAACCCTCTTAGTAACACAGGTCCTTCTTAAATTGCATAAAATCATCTAATTTTAACCATAATCAAAGGTTAAAAGGCGTCATGGTGCTGAAGGGGTTAGGCCTAATGGGTAGACGTCCTTCCTAAGCTGAATAAGATCGTCTAAGACTAATAGTTGCCAGAATATATTAAAAAGGATGACACCGGTACAGAAGGGGTTAAGGGTGGAAACGGTAATATTCGACGACTAAAATCGTCTAATAGTACCGGTAGCCAGAATAAAGTTAAACGAACGTCATCGGTGCGGAAGGGGTTAAGGGGAGGTTTTTAGTTTGTTACTTTAACCTCCGCCAAGCTTAAAATTACACCCCTTTGACCCCCTTTCAAGACAAATTTGTAAATTTTTCGGTAGAAAAATTTCCCGGCCGATGGCCGGTTCCTCTTAAATTACATGCTCGCTATCGCTCGCCAGGGAAAAATTGACACCTAAATGGCACGAAAGGCCTTACAATTGACAGAAATTGGGCGAAAGTTCCTAAAATCGCCAAACTAATGGGGCGAACGTCTTAACCCTTTCGTTGCGGGTGACGTTCTGGAACGTCCTGGCAAGTTACAGCAATTTCCAGGCTTTAAAAGCCTGTAAAAACCGTAAAAATCAAGTGTCAGTGGGCGGGAGCGTGAGGGTCCCACCTCTGACCCTCAGAGCAGCGAGCGGCTCACTGAGGTTGACTGTGTCTCGCGCGGGTCTCACAACAGTGTAGCCAAGCGAGCGAGTGCTACCAAATAGCGGGTTTCCCGCGTTTCACTGGCACCACTGCGGGTGAACCAGACCACGTACGGGGCCCGTTCTGGTCTCATTTTGAAGCTATTTTCGCCTAGTTTTCGGCAGAATACACTTCATTTAATGCAGATGCTTGATTTATCATTCAGGAGTGCCTGAATAAGCCCTAAATAGCCCAAACATAGCCGCAGCCAATGGGTTAATAAATCAAAAGCAATCTGGCTAAACATGAGAGAGAAAAGGGCCCAGAAAAATATAACCTTCATATAAGTGTTTTATTAACCCTTTGAGTACCAGCGACGTGTGTTATCACATATTCTAGGTACGGTATTTAGACGACATTATTAGGCAGCTTAGGAAGTATCTGTGGTAGTTAAAAGGGCTAGGTTGAGATAGTTTGAAGCCATATTATTGCTAGAGGTCCTTCCTAAGCTGAATAAAATCGTCTAATAGTTGCCAGAATATGATAAAAAGGACGTCCCTGGCACTGAATGGGTTAAGATCGTTAGATAGATACCGGTAATGGGAAAACACAAATCAGAAATTCCGGAGATTGTAAATGTGTAACTAATTTCAACTAGGTACCTAAAACCAAAAAAAAAAAAAAAACCTGGGAACATTAGTGGTAGATTCGTTAATAGTTTCCTAATCCAGCTCTAGTAATGCTGTATGTCGAGCTAATCTATATTCTATTAATTTCACCACAACACCAAACACCTCCAATGAAATTAATGAAAGTACCGGTATATATAATGTGATCCACCCCATTTGCTCTGGCCCTTTTTCAGTTACAGAGGTCTACACGCTAGCCTAGCTCAATTCATTATATTAGCTACCATATATTCTTCCTATAAGCTTCATAAAATCGTCTAAATGTAGCTGAAAATAAATAAATAGACGTCGCCGGTACTGTAAGGGTTAAGTAAAAGTTGTATAATAACTAAGTCTCCTAAAATCATAATAATGTACAAATTAGCGTACAGTACCGTACATTTAGTCTAGTTGTCGATTCCAATACAAAAAAAAAGGACATCGCCAGTACTGTAAGGGTTAAGTAAAGTTGTATAGCCTATTTACTGTCTCTTAAAATCCTAATAATGTACAAATTAGCATACAGTACATTAAGTCTAGTTGTCGATTCCAATAACAAAACATAAACAATAAAAACAAAAATGAAAATTAGATTGACGGTCTGATATGCCCAGAGAAATCCATGCCCCTTAGCCCAGGCGTTTTAGGGAGGAAAAAGAGGGCGGATTGGCTCCAACTTGTCAAACCCTCCTCCTTTATACTTTCTCCTTTGCTCGCTGTAAGGAAGTTGGGGGAGGGTGGAAACTCCCTCCCCTTTCCTCCATTCCCCCCCTCTCTCTCTCCCTCCCCCAAACCATCTAATTTCAGACCAACACATATATAATTATACAATACAAAATATCATTCGTAAAACACATACAACGAATTTTCAACCAGCCCAGGCTAAAGATACGATGCGGCAAAAGAGGACAACAGCATAAATAAATAAATAAATAAATAAATACATAAAATACAGAGAATTATCCGCACCTCCGGGCTTACACCTCGCCATTAGCAAAAATTAGAATGGGAAGAGACGATGAATATCTTACCATAATATGCGAAATAGATCCTTCCACGTCCTCCTAAGGGGCTCCACACGTCCTAAGATTCCGTAGCGATGACGTGTTGACGGTGCAGATGCCGCAGAAGGCCATTATCACGCCCAAAACTGCGATCTTCCTCGAGAATTTTCAGCACAAATCGGTCCCCTTGGTCGCCATTGAATCCCTGTTGCCAGATCGGTGTTGAACCCTCTCCCTTCCCGTCCTCAGTTAAAATGAGCTAATATACAAACTTAAATGCATCGATTTCCGTATGGATTAGGCATGGATAAATTCAATTATATTATATATTCACCATATTTACAATCAAATGTGTCCAAATATCCCTGGAAATGCCCTAATTCGAGCAAATAGTGGGGATACACAAATATGCAACATAAGTTAAATATATTCGTCCATGCCATGTTTAAGTGTTATATATAGGTATATATGTGTATTTTACTTCCTATAAATACTATAAATGCGGCCCAGGGCACATATATTTCGTAAAATTCACAGAAATGTAATGAAACAAACATCCCTTTATATTTCACAGAATAGCCATTAAGTGACCTCAAGGAGTGATTATTTCGAAAACATAATAGGTTGACCAATTTACTATATCCCCAATTAGCACACAGCAATCCCAGTAATCAAATTAATCGAAGTATAATTGTGTTTAGAAGAACTAGAAATGAGCACTTGATTTTTAGAAATCTGAATTTTAGTTTTAGAATTCTGAATTTTGCTTCACTCAGGTGCTTTGAACGAATCATGTGAACTTTGAATAAACCATGTTCCTATCTCATTCGGAAATTTTGCGTTTCATAGTGCATCGATTTTCCCAGAACTCTCGTCCACGCAAATTCCCATTAGACATCGTTCATAGATAAAAAGGACACAAAACTGGCACAATTTATAACTTTTTATATACCGTTGGATAGAGAAAAAAAATCTGCATCTTTTGGTTACCAAGAGAGCTCTGAAAGATGCCTCTAAATGGGTGAAAATTGCGCAAACAACCCTGGAATTTACGGTATTGTTTCATCAAGGGTTTTAGCCCTGCCGGGAAAGCAACCTTCGACCAAAAGTTCGAACTATTCACTCGTGATCGTCTCGGTTGTTAACGAAGCGTTCATAAATGTTTCGACGGCGGTTTATCGACATATATCGTTCAGCTTCCCTGGGTAAATCTGAGAAATACAAGGAGATAGTAGTATTGGAACAAGTTAGTGAGAGTGTTGTGGTTGGCATCTTGGGATTTATTAACCTTCGTACGGCAATATTCGGCCTTTCTCAGTCTTGGTTTTCCTACACAGCACTACAGGAGGTAGGCAGATCATTGTGTTCAACTTGCAGGGTGAGACAATAACTATTAATTTTATACAAGAGTAGATATTGCATACAGCCCAGCCCAGCATCTCAAATATGCCGTATTTTACCCTTACATAGGCATTTTAAGCCTTGGTATCTCAGTATATATATTCTGCAAAATACATAGAAGCTTGTAGCATCCCGTTGTGGCTTAGTGCATTCATTAAGAGTAATTTTAGTAGGCATAGACTGATGGTTTCTGGATTGATCGAAAGGGTTTGAGAGGCTGAGCATTCTGGCAACACTTTATATCATAGGGTTGGTTTGAGAGGGTGTGTGTGTGCGTATGTGTGTTTGAGAAAGACAGAGAGAGAGAGAGAGAAGGAGAGAAAGAAAGACAGAGAAGGGGGAGGTTGTCTCGTCTGGTGGTGGGAGGCAAACACGTACGAACGAACGCACAAACGGAGCAAGGAGGTTATATAAGAGGAAGGACTGTTTGTAGATTTTACCCTATGTGAGCGTGAAGCAGGCCCTAAAACTGACCGATTCTGAGCCAATCTGGCCAGGCCGATCGCCTTTGTGATCTTGGCCCCAATATATTTTTTTCTTTTCCACTCACTAACTAAAACATTACGCTTTCCATTATGCAATTGGGTCTGAGTACATGATTAGATTGATATCCAAAAATTCGAAAATGGATATTAACCCCTTCTATACCCGGTGACGTATTTTGCTTATATTCTAGCTATATTTAGACGATTTTGTGCAGCTTAGGAAGGATCTGAAGTTATTAAATGGATTGGTTGAGATAGTTTGAAGCCTTATTATTGCTACATGTCCTTCCTTAGCTGAATATAATCGTCTAATACTTGCCAGAATATGATGAAAAGTACGTCCCTGGTACTGAATGGGTTAATAGTGATCGTGTATTTAACCTTTAACTGTGTTGGTGGTGTTATGGTTTAGGGGCTTATGTTCTGGGTGTGGTGTCCCAAGTTCGAATCCCTGGATATGCGTTTATTAGTTTATTTAAGTGCATTGGGGTTTGTAATTGATGATTAATGTTAAGAACTGGGTGTTACTTAATAAGTTAAAGCAATAATGGGTTATAATTGTATGATCATGTGTAATATAGATATAAATAACTCTGCAATTTGTTACTGGTACCTAAATTTTCACCTTAGTCTCACATATAACGTTAAATCAATAATAGGCCATGATTGTATGATGATGTGTAATAGAAATATATATATATATATATATATATATATACTGTATATATATATATTTCTATTACACATCATCATACAATGATGGCCTATTATTGATTTAACTTTATATGTGAGACTAAGGTGATAATTTAGGTACCGGTACCAGTAACAAATTGCAAAGAGTTTTATATATATATATATATATATATATATTTACTGTATCTCTTTCTTATTGGCTTCATTGTTTTAACCCCTTCTGTACCGGGGACGTCTCTTTAACTTTATTCTGGCTACTATTAGACGAGATTATTCAGCTTACAAAGGGCCTCCAGTAACTAACAGGCTTCGAACTATCTCATATAACTATTTTTACTACCACAGACCCTTCATAGGCTCCTCAAAATCGTCTAAATATACAGTAGGTAGAGTAAGATTATAAATACGTCGTCGGCACAGAAGGGGTTAACCTGCCTTTCATCTGGGCCCCAACATTATCAACGTTATGGGGACCCATCTCCTTTTTTTCTCTCTCCCTCTCTCTCTGGATTGTATCCATTCGGCCCCATTCAGCCTACTGTTTTAAGACGTTAACCCCCATCCAAGTGTCGATTATTTTCCTGGCGAGCGGTTGCGAGCCAGCAGCAGGCAAAATGTTTACATTTATCGATAGAATAATGTCTCCGGAAAAGCTGGATTTCTCCATACAATGCTGGCTCTCTATCGCTCGCCAGGAAGAAATCGACACCTGGATGGGGATAAACGTCTTAAAATAGTAGGCTGAATGGGGCCAAATGGATACAAGCCAGAGAAAGAGAGAGAAGGAGAGAAAAGATGCAGGTGACCCCCTTTAACCTGTGCAGTACCGGGGACGTCCTTTTAATTTTATTCAGCTTAGGAAGGGTCTCTAGCCATTATAAGGCTGCAATCTATCTCCACCGACCCTTTTTAACTACCACAGATCCTTCCTAAGCTGCATTATATCGTCTAAATACAGCTAGAATACAATATAACACACGTCGCTGGTACTCAAAGGGTTAAGGAGAGGTATTTAGTTTGTTCAGTAGACCTCCATCAAGCTTTAAATTACACCCCCTTGAGTCCCTTTCAAGATAAATTTGTACATTTTTCGGTAGAAAAATGTCCCGGCTGAAGGCCATTTCCTCTTAAATTACAGGCTCGCTATCGCTCGCCAGGATAAAATGGACACCTGAATGGCACGAAAGGTCTTAAAATGGGGTGAAAGTTCTTAAAATCGCCAAACTAACGGGGCGAACGTTTTATAATATCAAAAGCAATTGGGCTAAACATAAGGGAGAAAGGGGTCAAGAAAAAAATCCCTCAAGTGGAAATCTCCTCTTAAGATAGACTACGTCCAGATAGGTCCAGTTGGGTTCAGAAGGGTTGCAATAGGTTTACATTGGTTTTCAAATACTAAATTGGGTTATGGTTTATTTTATATAAATATTTTCTCTAAATGGTGTTCTTTTGGCAAAAAATAGCTAAAATGTTATGTATTTTAAGTAGAATTAGGTTTTAGATGTTGATATAAGTATCACACAAGCAAACAATCATAATTAATTCGACATTATGCAAAATAATTAGCCCAACACTCTATTATAATACTGGGCCACTTCTGTGATCAATAACTTTTTTATTTGTAAAGATAAGTCCATTATAACGGCAGATTCGGATTCAGCATCGAAAACTACCCCAGAAAAGTAAGTTTTGGCGTCTCTCTGCGAAAATCGGCAAAATCACATTTTCGGGGAAAAGGATTGTAGCTTCCCAGGTCAGCCTAATGAGGTTAGGTTACATTCGGATAGGTCCTGTTGGGTCCAGACTGGTTGGGATGGGCTCAGAATGGTGCCAGTAGGTCAACTTAGGTTTTAGTGTCGATAATTATGTTGGGTTATTTTTGTATGAATATGTTAAGAAACAGCTGTAACACACGTACGAACACACAGCCAGGCGGGGAGAGGGTCCCTTTAGAAGACAGTGACTTGGAACTGGGCTAACTTCTATGATCAATATATTAGCTATATGTAGAGATAGATCGATTCTAAAGCCAGATTCGGACTCAGCGTCGAAAACTGCATTAGAAAATTATGATTAGATATTTGTTTATGAATATTTCAAGAAACTGGCTGTAACACACGTACGAACAACGCACAGCCAGGCGGGGAGAGGGTCCCTTTAGAAAACAGTGACTGGGAACTGGTCAGCTTCTAAAAATCATATCTTAGCTATCTGTAGAGATAGGTAAATTCTAGTGCCAGATTCGGACTCAGCGTCGAAAACGGCCCCAGAAAAGTATGTTTACATGTCTCTAGGCGATAATTGACAAAATCATAAAATTCGAGGAAAAGGATTCTTGGCCCACCAGCTCAGCCTAGTTAGGTTAGGTTACGTTCGGATAGGTCTGGTTTGGTCCAGACTTGTTGGGATGGTTTCAGGATGGTCTCAATAGCAATACTTAGGTTTTATAATCGATAATTATTTTTGGTTATTTGTTTATGAATATTTTACTAAATATATTAATTAATTGCCCCAATTAGCTTGGAATGTTGTGTTCAAGTGTGTATCAGATTTGTTTTATCATTATATATTATATGTAAACGATACATTAAATTATATGCTAAATTAGAGTAGACAAACAGGAAAACGTTGAATATTTGTTCATATGAAGTAACTACTGTACATATTTCTACATCTTACAGTAATCTTCTTTAATATTATTAATATAATTAATATTATTAAGGATATAGCTTTATTTGAGATAGTCTTGACCCTTTGAAATTCCCAGAGATCCTTCCTAAGCTGTACACAATCATCTAAGGATGTAGCATTATTTGAGATAATCTTAACCCTTTGAAATTCCCAGAGATCTTCTTAAGCTGTATAAAATCGTCTAAGGATATAGCTTTATTTGAGATAGTCTTAACCCTTTGAAATTCCCCGAGATCCTTCTTAAGCTGTTTAAAATCGTCTAAGGATGTAGCCTTATTTGAGATAGTCTTAACTCTTTTAAATTCCCTAAGATCTTTCCTAAGCTGTTTAAAATCATCTAATGATATAGCCTTATTTGAGATGCGTCCTTGTATTGAGTATTGTTCACATGTGTGGGGAGGATCCTCTCACATCTAGACAAAGTAGAAAAGAAAGCCTTTCGTCTCATTAACTCAAGTCCACGCACCATTTCTCTGCAGTCTCTCTCTCTTCGCCGCAATGTTGCATCTCTATCGCTATTACAATAATCAGTGTCCCTCAGAGCTCTTTCAGTGTACTGTATACCGCCCCCATTTCGTAGAGCACGTAGCACCCGTCTTGCAACACAATCCCACCCTACTCAGTGCAACTCTCCAACCCAAGGGTGAAACATTATTTTCAGTCTTTCTTCTATTCTCTATTCAAAAGCTGAGCTATGGAACTCTCTCCCAGAATCATTCTTTCCCTCTTCCTATAACTTAAATTGTTTCTTTCAACTCTGGGAGAGGCACTCGCTACAGGCAGCTCTGCCTTTTGTCTCCCTCACTCACATAGACAAAAAATATGGTAGCTAAAAGAATTGAGATAGTTTATAACCTTTTAAGGGGTAGACATCCTTCCTAAGCTGAATAAAACTGTCTAATAGTTGCCAGAATATACCGTAATCAAAAGATGTCACCGGTACTGAAAGGGTTAAGCGTTCAAAGCTAACTCAACTATGCCTCTGACACCTTCAGATCCTTCCTAAGCTGAATAAAATCGTCTACTGATAGCCAGAATAAGCACTTTTGGGGGGATTTTTGCATGTACAGTATTCGTTATTTGTCTAGTTCCTCCCTAGACCTCCATCAAATTAAAAAAAAACTCATCCATTAGATCCCCCTTCTAGATTAATTTGTAAATTTTCGGTAGAAAAATGTCCCGTCCGAAGGCCGTTTCTTCCAACATTACAGGCTCACTATCGTTCGCCAGGGAAAATATCGACACCTAAATAGCACGAAAGGTCTAAATATTGACGAATAAATGGGGCAAAAGGTCTTAAAATCGACTAACTAATGGGGCAAACATCTTAACATCTGAAAACTAATGGGGCTAAACATGACGGAGAAAGTGGACCAGAAAACTGGCCCATCCCCCCTTAAACACGCGTCAAAATTCTTAACCCTTTCAAGATTATGACGAATTCTGACAGTTTATTCTGGCTATCATTAAACGATTTTAGACAGCTTAGGAAGGATCTGTGGAATTATAAGGGTAATGACTACGATTTTAAACAGCTTAGGAAGGATCTGTGGGAGTTCTAAGGGTAAAGACTATCTCAACTAATCCTCTGACCCCCATACACCCTTCCTAATCTGAATAAAATCGTTTATTTACCCGTTGAGTACCAGGGACGTCCTTCTCATATTATGGGAACTATTAGACTATTTTATCCAGCTTTGGGAGGACCTCTAGCAATAATAAGGTTTCAAACCATCTCGACTAACCCTTTTCACTACCACAGATCCTTCTTAAGCTGCATAATATCGTCTAAATCTAGCTAGAATATAATATAACACACGTCGCTGGTACTCAAAGGGTTAAGGGTAATCTTGTAGCTAATCCTCGTGGGAAGGCCAATGTTCTTTCTCAAACCATCGTCACTTGTACTGTTGATATTAGTGATGATGGTTATAGTGGTGTTGATAGTGATGGTGATGATCGTTAGAGTGGTGGTGATAGTAGAGGTGAGGATGGTTGTAGTGGTGATGGTGGTTGTAGTAGTGGTGATAATAGGAGAGTGGTGTTAGTAGCAGTGGTGAGTGTGGTATACCGTAGAAATGGTAGAAATATTAGCTCTATTAATTAATGAAAGCAATTGAGCTGACATTTCTAATATTTGGGAAGAGTCCACCAGGAAATAGGTGTGGATATTTACAGCCAGTTTGCTCTAGGCCCTTTTGAGTTATGAAAAGTTAAGGGGTCAAGATTATTGTCAAGTTCGTTGGTGCTATAGTCTATTCGCTGTAAGTAGGCGAGAAATCATGACTTCTAACCTCTGTAACTCCAAAACGACAAAAGTAATCGAGCTAATATTTCTACCATTTAGGAAGAGTCAGTCTAGGAATAGATGTGGAAATGTACAGCCCATTTGCTCTAGCCCTTTTTGAGTTACAGAGGATAGCGGTCATGATTTCTCGCCTACTTACAGCGAATAGACTATACTCACAGATACTCACAGAAGATACCCGGGTAGGAGGCTGTTCAGCCTATGAGACCCGGCTCATCATTTATTTCATTACTTGGTGTGTGGCTTGGGTGGACGTGTCTTAATTTCTTAATTTTGGCTTTAAAATCATTGAACTTTAGCTCTTGGTCACCCCAAACTATATCTAATGCATTTTCAAATTTTAACACACTGTTCACACTTATCACTTCTTCAGGAAGGTCATTCCAGTTCTCCACCACTCTATTACTAAAAAAGTTCTTCCTGATGTTGAGTCTTGACCTCCTCTTAAACAATTTCTTACTGTGTCCTCTGGTGCGATCCTCCTCCTATATATATATATAGCTATAGTGCAACATTTTAACTCCTATACCGGCGACGTCTGTTATATTTGATTATGGATATATTTAGACGATTTTTATGCAGCTTAGGAAGGATCTGTGGTGCTTTAAAGGCTTAACAAATATAGTCTGTAGTCTCTTAAATGCTACATGTCCGTCCTTAGGTTTTAAAATAGTAAATTATGAATAGTTATTTTCTTATGAATATTTTAAGAAACACAGGAGCTCACTGGCTGTAACACACGCACGAATGCACAGCCAGGCGGGGGAGAGGGTCCCTTTAGAATACAGTGACTGGGAACTGGGCTAACTTATATGATCAATATCTTAGTTATATGTAGAGATAGATCGATTATAAAGCCAGATTCGGACTCAGCGTCGAAAACGGCCCCAGAAAAGCATGTTTACACGTCTCTAGGCGATAATTGACAAAATCATAAAATTTGAGGAAAAGGATTCTTGGCCCCCAGCTCAGCCTAGTTAGGTTAGGTTACGTTTGGATAGGTCTGGTTTGATCCAGACTTGTTGGGATGGTTTCAGGATGGTCTCAATAGCAATACTTAGGTTTTATAATCGATAATTATTTTCAGTTATTTGTTTATGAATATTTTACTAAATATGTTATTTAATTGCTCTAATTAGCTTGGAATTTTGTGTACAAGTGTGTATCAGATTTGTTTTATCATTATATATTATATGTAAACGATACATTAAATTATATGCTAAATTAGAGTAGACAAACAGGAAAACGTTGAATATTTGTTCATATGAAGTAACTACTGTACATATGTCTACATCTTACAGTAATCTTCTTTAATATTATTAATATAATTAATATTATTAGGGATATAGCTTTATTTGAGATAGTCTTGACCCTTTGAAATTCCCAGAGATTCTTCCTAAGCTGTACACAATCGTCTAAGGATGTAGCCTTATTTGAGATAGTCTGTACCCTTTGAAATTCCCAGGGATCCTTCCTAAGCTGTATCAAATCATCTAAGGATGTAGCCTCATTTAGGATTTGTTTTTTACACCATTCCCTTACGAAAGGATGGTTAAGCCGGTATCACACGAGAGCTTTAATAGGCAACATTCGATGATCAACATTTTTCTGGCAACATTTCTAGAGTATTTTGCACTGGTATCGGAAACTAGACTGATGGTAGATGAATTTAGGTAACCGAAATCAACTAAATGTTTACCTCATAAGCTGCCAGACCAGTGTTAAGGATAAACGTTGAGTGAAAAAGCGCTCGTGTGATACCGGCTTTATAAGAGCTCCGATCTTACTTCCAACTATTTTGACAATTTTACCAACACACATTATTATTATGATGATGTGTTGTTTAATGTTGATATGGGTTGTGAGTGCTTCTACCTACAGTATATATAACTCTCTCTTTCTCTCTCTCTCTCTCTCTCTCTCTCTCTCTCTCTCTCTCTCTCTCTCTCTCTCTCTCTCTCTCTCTCAACCTATTTTTTTTGTCGAGTAGACTGAAAAAACGCCTCCCCAGACTTCCTTCAAAATAAATGTTTACCTGATCGAAGGACCGAGACATTGCAGGTTTGCGATTGATCACCGCCAAAAATCGATCCCTGAATGGGGTGAAGCGTCTTATGATCGCCAAAAGGATGATGTGAAATGTCCTAAATTCTCCAAACTAATGGAGTGAAACAAGGAGGGTCCAAACCACCGCGACATACACATACACACACACACACACACACACACACACACACACACACACACACATGTGAAAAGAGTTGAAATTAATATAGATATATGAAAAATATAGAGAGACAGTCAAACACCCACCCCAAGGTAAAATAGAGAGGCGGATGGACTTCATCTGGCCACAGCCATCCGCCGTAATCGGTTTTGTGTTATAACTGTGGCAAACCGGCTATCTCTATAATACCTGGTGTAGAGTGTTTGCCCTAAAAGAAAAAGTAGTATAGTACTAATGAAATAGTCAAAATCAGGGGGTTGACAAATTTGGGAAGTCAATTTTGTAGTCCGAAGTAGAGTAGACAAAATCAGTTAGTTTAAATTGGGGAAGTCACATTTTGTTGTCGGATATCGAAGAAGAAATCCATTAAATACGTTAAAAAGTACTGAAACATATTTAGCATGAGATAAAGTGAGGTTGAGCTCTGGGAGGCAGGGGACGCTCAACCCCCACTCTGACACACACACACATACACACACACACACACACACACACACATATATATATATACACACACACACATCCTCCCCCCCCCCACACACACACAAACACACGTACACCATTCAGTTTTCGTGACGGTGCCTTTCTTCATGTTATTAAATCTGGATATCATTAGACGATTTTATACAGCTTAAGAATTATCTATGGGAGTTAAGGGCCGGGAGATGAGTCGTTTTTCTAGACCCCTTCTCCTTCATGTTTAGCCCCATATAACTTCTCAGATTTGAAGATGTTAGCCCCATTACTTTGTCGATTTTAAGACCTTTCGCCCCATTTCTTTGTCAATATTATGACCTTTCGTCCTACAGTATTAAGGTGTCGGTTTTTGTCCTGGCGAACGATAGTGAACCTGTAATTTTGGAAGAACGGGCCGGGACATTTTTCTACCGAAAAGTGTACAAATTAATCTAGAAGGGGGATCTAATGGATGTGTATCTACGTTTGATGAAGGTCTAGGGAGGAAACTAGACGAATAATAAATATCTTTAAAAATTAACCTAAAAATGAACCATCCCTCCTTAAAGGGGTAAAGACTGTCTCAATTGATCACTTGCGAGTTTCTGGCTATAAGGAAGTTGGAGCCGGAAACATCGCTATTAAGCAGGAATACGATACTAATGTAGGTTTCTGATGGATAGAAAGTATGTTGAATTGGGTTTTAGTTATTTATAAATGTACGACAACCGCATTTTAGCTGTTAATTCTGCTAAATATCGATGTCTACAACTCCAACTTCCTTATAGAACGGAACTCGCAAGTGGTCAATTAACCCTTTGACTTCCTTATACCCTTTCTAATCTAAATAAAACCATCTAACCCTTTGGAGATTTAGACGCATTTTAGCAGTTCGTTCTGGCAATGATAAGACGAGTTTATCAAGATTTGGAGGAACCTTTGCAATTCAAAAAGATAAATACTGTCTCAACAATTAACTCGGGTTTTCATATATCCTTCCTAAGCTGAATTAAAGGAGGATGGGCGTATTTATTTCATAATTTATTTACCTTTTTTTTATATATATATATATATATTATATATATATATATATAATATATATATATATATATATATAGTATATACATATATAGATATATATGTATATAGATATATATTAGATATATATATATATATAGTATATATATATATATATATATATATATATATATATATTATATATATATATATTGTTTTTTTTATTTTTTTTTTTTTCATCAAGCTTAAAAAAACACCCTCCAAGACCCTCCTTTAAGATAAATTTGTAAATTTTTCGATGTCCCGGCCAAAGGCCTGTTCCTCTTAATTTATAGGCTTGCTATCGCTCGCCAGGAAAAATACCGGTAGACACGAAAAGTCTTAATATTGACAAAGAAATGGGGCGAAATGTCTTAAAATCGCCAAGCTAATGGGCTGAACGTCGTAAAATCTGAAAACCTTGATTGTGGCTCTCTATCAATTATTAAACCTGGGGGGCACTTGTGACAGGCAGCTTTGCCTTTTGTCTCCTTCATTCACATAGACAAACAGGACTACAGTAGGAATAATGTTAACTATATATTAGCGATGATGAAGAGTAATAACTGTTGGACTATGTTTAAGGGGAGATGGGTCTTTTTTCTGGTCCACTCTGGTCCTCGTGTTAAGCCCCATTTGTTTTGAGATTATTAGACGTTGGGCCCATTAATTTGGCGAATTTAACACCTTTCGTCCCATTTCGTTGAAAATGTTAAGACCTTTAGTTCTATTTAGGTGTCGATTTTTTCCTGGCGAGCGAAAGCGAGCCTGAAATTTTAAGAGGCAGGCCGTGAAATGTTTCTACCGAAAAATTTACAAATTTATCTTTGAAGGGGGGTGGGTCTAGGGGTGTTTTCTAAGCTTGGTGGAGTTCCAAAGAGGAACTAAGAAATAAAGGAATAAACGATTTAGTAAAAAAAAAAAAAAAAAAAAAAAAAAAAAAAAAAAAAAAAAAAAAACACTTAGAGGGTGACCTGCTTTTTGTTATTTCCGTCCTTTTTGTCTCTTTCTCTAGCTTGTATCCATTCGGCCCCATTCAGCCAACTATTTTAAGACGTTTATCCCCATCTAGGTGTCGATTTCTTCCTGGCGAGCGATAGCGAGCCAGCATTATATGAAGAAATCCGGCTTCGCCGGAGAAATTTACAAATTTAGCTTGCTGTCAAACAAAAATACAAAATATGCTGGCTCGCTACCGCTCACCAGTAAAAAATTGACACCTGGATGGGGATAAACGTCTTAAAACAGTAGGCTGAATGGGGCCAAATGGATACAAGCCAGAGAAAGATAGAAAAGGCCAGAACCAAAGCAGGTGACCCCCCTTAAGTGGTGGTGGTGGTGGTGGTGGTGGTGGTGATGATGGTGGTGGTGGTGGTGGTGGTGGTGGTGGTGGTGGTGATGTTGATGGTTCGCAGATCACTTGGTCATCATTGTTAACCCTTTGAGTACCAGCGACGTCCTTTTCATTATATTCTGGCAATGATTAGAGGATTTTCTCCAGCCTAGGAAGGACCTCTAGCAATAATAAGGCTTCAAAGTATCTCGGCCAACTCTTTTAAGGGGAGGTTTTTAGTTTGGTCCCTAGATATCCTTCAAGCTTAAGATTACACCCCCAAGACCCCCCTTCAAGATAAATGTGTACAGTTTTCGGTAGAAAATGTCCCGGCCTTCCAAATTTCAGGATCGCTATCGCTCGCCAGGACAAAATCGACACCTAAATGGCACGAAAGGTCTTGAAATTGGCAGAAATGGGGCAAACGGTCTTAAAATCGGCAAACTAATCGGGCGAACGTATTAATATCTCAAAACTAATGGGGCTAAGCATGAGGGAGATGGGGGTCCGGGAAAAAAACAACTCTGAAGGGTAGGTGGGTCGTTTTTCTATCTCCCCTTCTCCCTCATGTTTAGCCCCATTAGTTTTCATATTTTAAGATGTTTGTCCCATTTATTTGTCAATTTCAAGATCTTTCGCGCTATTTAGGTGTCGATTTTTTTTTCCTGGCAAACGATAGTGAGCCTGTAATTTTGGATGAATCGGCCTTCGGTTCACCGAAAAATGTACAAATGAATTTAGAAGTGGAATCTAATGAATGTTTTTTTTTTTTTTAACTTTGATGAAGGTCGAGGGAGGAAACTAAAATATAGATGAATATGTAAATAAATACACCCACAAATAACCACTGTCCCCCTTAACCCCTTCATTACCGGTCACGTCTATCTCATCATATTCTGACAACTATTAAACCTTTGTACAATCGGGGGTATTAAGTGTTATCATAGATTCCAGTGGTTTTCGCTAAAAAAGTGTTACTGGTATCTTTATAGTTACTGGGGAAAAGTGCTTATCCCTCAGAGTATTAGTCAGTGTCCCAAACTTTGTGAAATATCTGACAACACTTATTAACCTCGACTGTACAGTAAGTTAAGGGTAATAATGGCTATTTTGTTGGTCTATTAATTTCGTTTATTTTGTATTTTCCTCGCTAGACCTTCAAGCATAACAAAATAAACACCCCCTAGACCCCCCTTCAAGATAAATTTGTAGATATTTCGGTAGAAAAATTTCCCGGCCAATGGCCGGTTCCTCTTAAAATTACAGGCTCGTAATCGCTCGCCACATTAAATTAACTCCTTCTCTACCGGTGACGTATTTCAAATTCTATTCTAGCTTATTTCCGACGATTTTGGGCAGCTTAAGAAGGATCTGTAGTAGTAAATAATGTATAGTGAGAGAGTTCGAAGCTTGTTAATCGCTGGAGGCTCTTATAAAACTTAATAAAATCGTCTTATAGTAGCCATAATAAAGTTAAAAGGACGTCTCTGGTACAGAAGGGGTTAAGACGAGAAAGAAGGTGTATTGACTCATCAAGGATTACTGTTCGAATTAAACAAAGAACCAGGCAGATGTTTAACCCCTTCTGTACCGGCGACGTCTTTTATATTTGATTACCGCTACATTTAGACGATTTTATGAAGCTTAGGAAAGATATGGGGTAACTGAAGGGATGAATTGAGATAGTCTGTAGCCTTTTGAGGGGTAGACGTCCTTCCTAAGCTGAATAAAATCGTCTAACAGTTGCCAGCATGTAACGAAAAGTACATCACCGCTACGAAGGGGTTAAAAATCTATTTTAGGGAAAACAATTGGATTATAAACAATAAACAAATATAGCCAAGCGCGCGCACAAACATACGCACTCACTCACTGCAACACACACACGCACACACACAGCCAGGCAGAGGGAGAGGGTCCCTTTAGAAGACAGTCACTGAACTTCTATAATGAATATCTTGACTATCTGAAGAGATACGTCAATTTTAGATGCAGATTCGGACTCAGCGTCAAAAGTTACCCCAGCAAAGTATGTTTGGGCGTCTCTAGGCGATAATTGGCAAAATCATAAATTTCGGGAAAAGGATTCTTGGTTCCCAGATTTCCCAAATGGGGTTAGGTTACCTTTGGATAGGTCTTGCTGGGTTCAGACTTGTTGTGTTGGGTTCACAATGGTCTCAATAGGTCAACTTATGTTTTATAATCGATAATTATGATTGATTATTTTGTTATGAATATTCTACTAAACATTATAATTAATTGCTCTAATTCACTCGGAATGTTGTGTTCAAGAGTATTTCGGGTTTGCTATAACATTAGATATTACTGGTAAACGACATATTAAATTAGCCTAAATGCTAAATTAGGGTAGAAAAACAGGAAAACGTCGATTATTTATTCATATGAAGTAACTACATATTTCTACATCTTAATCTTCTTATATATATATATATATATAAATTACAGACTCGCCAGGAAAATATCGATACCTAAATGGCATGAAAGGTCTTGATATTGTTATAGAAATGGGACGAAAGGTTTTATAATCGACAAACTAATGGGCCGAACGTCTTAAAATCTGAAAAGTAATGGGATTAAACACGCGGGAGAAGGGGGCCAGAAAAAACAGCCCATCTCCCCTTAACCCCTTCAGCACGATGACGTAATGTTTCATTATATTCTGGTTACCAACAGACGAATTTCTTTAGCTTATAATTTATCTCTAGGACTCAAGGGGGTAAATACGATCTCAATAAACCCTCCGAATAACGCAGGGCCTTCAGCACTCGCTTTTTATGGACCCCCTTCTCCCTCATGTTTAGCATATTAGTTATGAGGTTTTAAGACGTTCGTTCCGTTAGTTTGGCGATTTTGCAACATTTTCGCCTCATTTTGTATTCAATATTAGGCTAAGACCTTTCGTGCCCTTTAGGTGTCAATTTTTTCCTGGCGAGCGATAGCCAGCTACTAGTTTTAGAAGGAATCGACGTTCAGCCGGGAAATTTTTCTGCCGAAAAATGAACAAATTATCTTGAAAGGGGGTCTAGGGAGTGTTTTTCTAAGCTTGATGGAAGGCTAGCGAGGAAACTCAAACATCATTAAATGTATAAATATATAGCCCAAAAACCAAGTACTACCCCCTTAAACTGCAGAATATCGTTTAATTGTAGCCAGTCACAGGTAAACAAGCGCCATAGATCTTCTTTACCTCATAATCTACCTCTAGGAGTCAAAGGGGTAAATACGATATCAATAAACCCTCTAAATAACGCCGGGCCTTCTTAAACTGCACAATATCGTTTAATTTGAGCCAGAATCAGTTTTTTTTTTAGCTTCCTCGCTAGACCTCCATCAAGCTTATGAAAACACCCCCTAGACCCCCTTTCAAGATAAATTTGTATAATTTTCGATAGAAAAATGTCCCGGCCGAAGGCCGATTCCTTCTAAAATTAGAGGCTCGCTATCGCTCGCCAGGATAAAATCGACACCTAAAGGGCACGAAAGGTCTTAATATTGACGAAGAAATGGACCGAAAGGTTTCAAAAACGCCAAACTAACGGAACGAACGTCTTAAAACCTCAAAACTAATATGCTAAGCATGAGGGATAAGGGGGTCCAGGAAAAGCGACTACCTCCCCCTTTAACCCACTGAATAACACAGGTCCTTCTTAAACTGCGTAATATTGTTTACTTTCAGCCAGAAACAAAGGTAAAAAGGCGTCATCGTGTTGAAGGGGTTAAGGGGGGTCACCTGCTTTTTTCCCTTTCTCTCATTTTCTCTTTCTCTGGCTTGTATCCATTCGGCCCCATTCAGCCAACTGTTTTAAGACGTTTATCCTCTTCCAGGTGTCAATTTCTTCCTGGCGAGCGATAGCGAGCCAGCATTGTATGGAGAAATCCGGCTTCGCCGGAGAAATTTTTTCTATCGAAAAATTTACAAATTTAGCTTACTGTCAAAACAAAAAAATATATATGCTGGCTCGCTACCGCTCGCCAAGAAAATTCGACACCTGGATGGGGGTAAACGTCTTAAAACAGTAGGCTGAATGGGGCCGAATGGATACAAGCCAAAGAGAGGAGGAGAGAAAGTGAAAACAAGCGAGGTGGGCCCCCTTAAATGGAGATACTGCGATGCTATACCCTGTACCCAATAAGTAGGCCAACACTCCTGAACATTAACCTCTATAACTCACAAACCACTAGAGTAATCCAGCTCTTTGTTCTACCATTTGGGAAGAGGCAGCCAGGGAATAGGTGTGAAAATGTACAGCCCATTTGCTCCAGTCCTTTTTGAGTTACAGAGGTTAGGGGTTTTGATTTCTGGTTTAAAGCTAATATGTCTACCATTTGGGAAGAGTCAGCCAGGGAATAGGTGCGACAATTTACAGCCCGTTTGTACTAGTCCTTTTTGAGTTACAGAGGTTAATGGATATGATTTCTGGTTTAAAACTAATATGTCTACCATTTGGGAAGAGTCACTCAGGGTATAGGTGTGAACATTGACAGCCCGTTTGTACTAGTCCTTTTTGAGTTACAGAGGTTAGGGGATAGGATTTCTAGCGTACCGTACCTACTTGGAACAGGGCATAGCAATATTTGTGAAGTATTTTACACTGGTATCGTTCACCCTTAGAGTACCAGCGACGTGTGTTATATTACATTCTAACTATATTTAGACGATATTATGCAGCTTAGGAAGGATCTGTGTTAGTTAAAAATGTTGGTCGAGGTAGCTTGAAGCCTTATTGTTGCTGGAGGCCCTTCCTAAGCTGAATAAAATCGTCTATTAGTTTCCAGAATATGAGGAAATAGACATCCCTGGTACAGAACGGGCTAACTAGATAGATTCATGATAGATTTACCCTTTCAGTACCGGTGACGTCTTTTTATATTTTATTTCAGCTACATATAGACGATTTTATATAGCTTAAGAAGGAAATATGGTAGCTAGACGGATTAAGGGGCTATTTTTTTTTTTTTTTTTTTTGGTCTATTAATTCATTTATTTTTTAGTTTCCTCGCTAGACTTCCATCAAGCTTTAAAACAAAAAAAACCTAGACCCCCTTTCAAGATAAATTTGTACATTTTTCTATAGACAAAATGTCCGGCCGAAGACCGGTTGCTCTCAAAATCACAGGCTCGCTATCGCTCGCCGGTAAAAAATCGACACCCAAATGGCACAAAAGGTCTTAAAATTAACAACGAAATGGGGCGAAAGGTGTTAAAATCGCCAAACTACTGGGCCGAACATCTATTAAAACCTCCAAACTAATATGCTAAACATGAGGGAGAAGGGGGTCCATATAAAGCGAGTACTACTACCCCCTTAAGAAGGATAAATATGGTACCGGTAGCTAGACGGATTAATTGAGACAGTATGTAGCCTTCTAATGGATACCGGTAGGTTATTATTTCTGGCCTATACCCATAAGGCGGTGTCACACGAGCTCTGTTCCCGTCAATTTTTACGGGCAATTGTAGTCTGACAGCTTCAAAATTCAAGGTATATCAGAAATCAGCCACCTAGCATATTCTACCTTCAGTCTAGTTTCAGATTCCAATGTGAAAAAGCCTCAAAATATTACGATAAAGAACTTGCTCATCAAGAATTGCCGGAAAAACCGCTCGTGTGACAACGGCTTTACTGAATGAACTAGGCTATAGTGAATGCATAAGGTTGTGGTCTAAACCGCTCGTGTGACAACTGCTTTACTGAATGAACTAGGCTATAGTGAATGCATAAGGTTGTGGTCTAAACCGCTCGTGTGACAACGGCTTTACTGAATGAACTAGGCTATAGTGAATGCATAAGGTTGTGGTCTAAACCGCTCGTGTGACAACTGCTTTACTGAATGAACTAGGCTATAGTGAATGCATAAGGTTGTGGTCTAAACCGCTCGTGTGACAACTGCTTTACTGAATGAACTAGGCTATAGTGAATGCATAAGGTTGTGGTCTAAACCGCTCGTGTGACAACTGCTTTACTGAATGAACTAGGCTATAGTGAATGCATAAGGTTGTGGTCTAAACCGCTCGTGTGACAACTGCTTTACTGAATGAACTAGGCTATAGTGAATGCATAAGGTTGTGGTCTTCTGAAGCATTGGCTGGGTGATAGATACAACACAGATATATAAGATTTTTTTCTTTTCTAGACCCCCTTTTCCCTCATATTTACCCCCATTAGTTTTGGGGTTTTAAGACGTTTGCCCCATTAGTTTGGCGATTAGAAGACCTTTCGCCTCATTTCTATATACATTTTAAGACCTTTCGTCTCATTTAGATGTCGATTTGTTCCTGGCAAGTGTTAGCGAGCCTGCAATTTAGGAGGAACCGGCCTTCGGCTGCAACATTTGTCTATCGAAAAATGTACACATTTTACCTTGAAGGGGTGTCTTGGGGGTACTTTATCTTAAGGGGGGTGACCTGTTTTTGTTCTGTCCTTTTCTATCTTTCTCTGGCTTGTATCCATTTGGCCCCATTCAGCCTACTGTTTTAAGACGTTTATCCCCATCCAGGTGTCAATTTTTTACTGGTGAGCGGTAGCGAGCCAGCATATTTTTTTATTTTTGTTTGACAGCAGGCTAAATTTGCACATTTTTCGAGAGAAAAATTTCTCCGGCGAAGCCGGATTTCTTCATATAATGCTGGCTCGCTATCGCTCGCCAGGAAGAAATTGACACCTAGATGGGGATAAACGTCTTAAAATAGTTGGCTGAATGGGGCCGAATGGATACAAGCCAGAGAAAGAGAGAAAAGGACAGAAATAACAAAAAGCAGGTCACCCCCCTTAAACTTGATGGAGTCTAGGGAGCAAACTAAATGTATGAACGTCTACTCAGGCACCTACCCCCAAGCTGGGGGTGGCCGACTCCAACAGAAACAACATTAATATTATAATATGTTCTAATTTAAAGAAAACTAAACACCCCCCATTAATATTTGTTAACCCTTTGAGATTTCAAGGATATATATACATTTTAACTTTATTCTGGGTAACATTTGACAATTTTATTCAGGTTTAGAAGGCCCTCGGGAAATTATGGGGGTAAAAATCTGCCTCAACTAAACCTCTGATTCCCATAATTCCTTCTTAGCCCCTTCTGTACCGGTAAGGTCTTAGCCCCTTCTGTACCGGTAAGGTCTTCTGTACCGGTAAGGTCTTTTATATTTTAGTCTAGTTATTTTTAGACGCTTTTGGGCAGCGTAAGAAGGATTTGTGGTAGCAAAAAGGGTTAAGGGGAGATCTCCACTTGAGGGATTTTTTCTTGACTCCTTTCTCCCTCATGTTTAGCCCCATTGCTTTTGATATTATAAAACGTTTGCCCCATTAGTTTAACGATTTTAAGAACTTTCACCTCATATTAAGACCTTTCGTGCCATTCAGGTGGTAGCCAGTATATTCTGGCTATTATTAGACGATTTTATTCAGTTAAGGAAGAACTTGTGGGAGCTAGAGAGTTAAGAAAGTCCCTACACCTTTGATTCCTTAGCATACAAGAAATTCTTCCTAATTTGCATAACACGTCTAAAATAGCCAGACAATAGGGGGCAAAAGTGTCCTCCAATACTGAAATGGTTAACTTGTGTACATTTAGTGTAAGTGTGTGTATATATGTATGTGAAACAGTGAATGACGTACACGAGACATAGTGTAGGCAATGAGTGGTTAATAAATAGCATAGTTAGTGTTAAACACCCATTTTCTTTTTCAAGCTAAACTATAGAAAACTTTACATTTTGGGTAACTAAACTATATTGAAACATATTTATGTGTAGTATCAACCTTAATTTTATCTTTTCTTTATACTATTAGACATGTTTTAGTTGAATAAACATAAAATATAATTATTTAAGCATTTTTTCATAAACTAATTAAGCATACAAAGAGTTAATTAGTTTTCATTGATAACTAGACAATATGCTATACATTCTTGTTAGATATCGTCATATTTGTTCTTGTTGTGGTAGTGATCAGTCACGTTTAATAAGTGCGAGTTTTAAGCATTCCTAAGCGGTGTTGATTGAGGTTTAAAACAGTATTACTCCTGATACATCTAAATAGAATGGACTTCCACCGAAAATCTAGTATTGTTTCCGATAACATAACCTTGTATCATGGTAAAACTGCGATTTCACTGACCGTCAACAAAGAAGTGAGATCCAAAAGCCATATGGGTACTGTACGGAAAGTCCTCGTCGCCTTGCTTGGCCTTTTGGCTTTTGCATTGTGGATTATAGATCTTAGTGGCAGTATCTACCTCCAGGTGACTTTTATCCATGAAATACCCGAGGACATCACCGGGGGACTTACGATGATAGTCAAGAGTGGCGTTCCCGTTGACAAAATCCTGGGTGTTAGCATAGACCCGGCCGAGTTTGAGAAATTTATCGGTTCTGTCTTTACCACGATAAAACATTTATCTGGAAGTGAAATGCCGAGCTTTGATAACATCTTGACAAAGTACACTGGGATCGAGAGTCTCCCAGACTTAAAATATGCCATAAATACTGGGCTTATTCTCCTATTCATGACGCAGGGTTTAGTTTTTGTTTCGGGCATTACTTTTTTTGCCTTTAAAACCCTTTGGTATCGTGTTCCAATGATGCTCCTCTGTTTAGCCTCTGGACTGAGTGTCTTTAGTTGTCAGTGGGCTATGAGTCTACTATTCTACGCGGAGGTAGTATGTCCTTTGGAATACTTCGATATCATAGGCGCTAAAGCTTTCTGGTACGCCATGAAGGATGCCAGAACTGCTGTTATCTGTTATTATCTTGCTAAATTGTGTATCTACATGTTGGCACTTCTGCTTACTCCTGCACTTCGTCGTAAGCATCAGCCAAAGGAGAGCTGTGATTCTATTGTTTAGCTCTTGCAATCTGAATATTTTTTTCTGACCCATTATTTGATGTGATATTTTGTTTAACTCTTTCAATCGGATTATTTTTTTGTTCTGGCATTTATTTGATGTGATTTTTTGTTTCACTCTTTCAATCGGATTTTATTCATCAACTATTATATTGTTAAGACTTTTATTTCGTCTAGGAAGGATCTGTGGGAATTGGAGGGGTGATTGACTCAGATCACTCGTCTTATTCCAAGAGGTTCGTCCTAAGATGAATAGAATCGTCTAATTTTACACTTCGAAACCCATTAACCCTATTAGGTGCAGGGCGGGCCAATTTGGAGCCTCCCAATTTTACTTCATTAGTTTGGAGATTTTAAGACGTTTCATCGCATTAGTTTGGCGATTATATAATGCTTCAACCCAATAAGGTGTCGATTTGTCCTGGGTGAGCGATAGCGAGCCCGCAATTTGGGAGAAACCGGCCTTTGGCCGGGAAATTTTCTACCGAAAAATGTACACATTTAGCTTGAAGGGCATCTGGGGGATTTTTTTTTAGTTTGAAATGTTGGTCGAGGTAGCTTGAAGCCTTATTGTTGCTGGAGGTCCTTCCTAAGCTGAATAAAATCGTCTATTAGTTTCCAGAATATGAGGAAATAGACATCCCTGGTACAGAACGGGCTAACTAGATAGATTCATGATAGATTTACCCTTTCAGTACCGGTGACGTCTTTTTATATTTTATTTCAGCTACATTTAGACGATTTTATATAGCTTAAGAAGGACATATGGTAGCTAGACGGATTAAGGGGCTAGTGTTTTTTTTTTTTTTTGGTCTATTAATTCATTTATTTTTTAGTTTCCTCGCTAGACTTCCATCAAGCTTTTAAAAAAAAAAAAAAACGACCCCCTTTCAAGATAAATTTGTACATTTTTCTATAGACAAAAGTTCCGGCCGAAGACCGGTTGCTCTCAAAATCACAGGCTCGCTATCGCTCGCCGGTAAAAAATCGACACCCAAATGGCACAAAAGGTCTTAAAATTAACAACTAAATGGGGCGAAAGGTGTTAAAATCGCCAAACTACTGGGCCGAACATCTATTAAAACCTCCAAACTAATATGCTAAACATGAGGGAGAAGGGGGTCCATAAAAAGCGAGTACTACTACCCCCTTAAGAAGGATATATACTGTATATGGTAGCTAGACGGATTCATTGAGACAGTATGTAGCCTTCTAATGGATACCGGTAGGTTATTATTTCTGGCCTATACCCATAAGGCGGTGTCACACGAGCTCTGTTCCCGTCAATTTTTACGGGCAATTGTAGTCTGACAGCTTCAAAATTCAAGTTATATCAGAAATCAGCCACCTAGCATATTCTACCTTCAGTCTAGTTTCAGATTCCAATGTGAAAAAGCCTCAAAATATTACGATACAGAACTTGCTCATCAACAATTGCCGGAAAAACCGCTTGTGTGACAACTGCTTTACTGAATGAACTAGGCTATAGTGAATGCATAAGGTTGTGGTCTAAACCGCTCGTGTGACAACGGCTTTACTGAATGAACTAGGCTATAGTGAATGCATAAGGTTGTGGTCTAAACCGCTCGTGTGACAACGGCTTTACTGAATGAACTAGGCTATAGTGAATGCATAAGGTTGTGGTCTAAACCGCTCGTGTGACAACGGCTTTACTGAATGAACTAGGCTATAGTGAATGCATAAGGTTGTGGTCTAAACCGCTCGTGTGACAACGGCTTTACTGAATGAACTAGGCTATAGTGAATGCATAAGGTTGTGGTCTTCTGAAGCATTGGCTGGGTGATAGATACAACACAGATATATAAGATTTTTTTTTCTAGACCCCCTTTTCCCTCATATTTAGTCCCATTAGTTTTGGGGTTTTAAGACGTTTGCCCCATTAGTTTGGCGATTAGAAGACCTTTCGCCTCATTTCTATATACATTTTAAGACCTTTCGTCTCATTTAGATGTCGATTTGTTCCTGGCAAGTGTTAGCGAGCCTGCAATTTAGGAGGAACCGGCCTTCGGCTGCAACATTTGTCTATCGAAAAATGTACACATTTTACCTTGAAGGGGTGTCTTGGGGTACTTTATCTTAAGGGGGGTGACCTGTTTTTGTTCTGTCCTTTTCTATCTTTCTCTGGCTTGTATCCATTTGGCCCCATTCAGCCTACTGTTTTAAGACGTTTATCCCCATCCAGGTGTCAATTTTTTACTGGTGAGCGGTAGCGAGCCAGCATATTTTTTATTTTTGTTTGACAGCAGGCTAAATTTGCACATTTTTCGATAGAAAAATTTCTCCGGCGAAGCCGAATTTCTTCATATAATGCTGGCTCGCTATCGCTCGCCAGGAAGAAATTGACACCTAGATGGGGATAAACGTCTTAAAATAGTTGGCTGAATGGGGCCGAATGGATACAAGCCAGAGAAAGAGAGAAAAGGACAGAAATAACAAAAAGCAGGTCACCCCCCTTAAACTTGATGGAGTCTAGGGAGCAAACTAAATGTATGAACGTCTACTCAGGCACCTACCCCCAAGCTGGGGGTGTGTGCCGACTCCAACAGAAACAACATTAATATAATATGTTCTAATTTAAAGAAAACTAAACACCCCCCATTAATATTTGTTAACCCTTTGAGATTTCAAGGATATATACATTTTAACTTTATTCTGGGTAACATTTGACAATTTTATTCAGCTTTAGAAGGCCCTCGGGGAATTATGGGGGTAAAAATCTGCCTCAACTAAACCTCTGATTCCCATAATTCCTTCTTAGCCCCTTCTGTACCGGTAAGGTCTTAGCCCCTTCTGTACCGGTAAGGTCTTAGCCCCTTCTGTACCGGTAAGGTCTTAGCCCCTTCTGTACCGGTAAGGTCTTAGCCCCTTCTGTACCGGTAAGGTCTTTTATATTCTAGTCTAGTTATTTTTAGACGCTTTTGGGCAGCGTAAGAAGGATTTGTGGTAGCAAAAAGGGTTAAGTAAGATAGTTCGAAGCCTGTTAATTGCTGGAGGTCCTTCTTAAACTGAGTAAAATTGTTAATAGTTGCCACAATATATTATAAAAGACGTCATCGGTACAGAATGGGTTAATCTGAAAAAATCGTCTACCAATAGTCAGCGTACAAGGAAGAAACCCGTCTTCGTATCCAGAAAGGGCTAAATAAATTAGTTTATAATTATATACTGTAGAATAATCGGAATTACTTTGAGTTAACCCTTTCAAGCTTCAATACGCGTTTCTGCTCTGTTTTCTGGCTACTATTAGACGATTTTATTCAGATTAGTAACAGCATACGGAAGTCAAAGGGTTGATTGAAATAGTATTTACCCTTTTAATATCCACAGACCCTTCCTAAGCTGCATAAAATAGGCTAATGATAGCCAAAATTAAACTGCTAAAACGCATCAGAGCTTCAAGGGGTTAAATTAGAGATATCGATTATCGGAATTTTTAACTAAGCATTACGGCATGTACAGTACAGTTGCCTACATAAGTTCTGTTCCTCGTCATGATTTTATGTATGAAAGTACAATTTGTATGAACGAGTTGCGAATGTGGTTTCCTTTCATTATCAGTTGACTCGTCAAATTAACCCTTTCAAGCTCCAATACGCGTTTCTGTTCTGTTTCTGGCTACTATTAGACGATTTTATTCAGATTAGTAACGGTAAATGGAAGTCAGAGGGTTGATTGAGATAGTATTTACCCTTTTAATACCCACAGGTACTTCCTAAGCTGCATACAATCGTCTAATGATAGCCAAAATAAACTGCTAAAACGCGTCAGAGCTTCAAAGGGTTAATTAAACACCGCATGAGAAATTACACTCGCAATTCAATCATGCGCATTCTATTTCCATGTATAAGATCACGGAGAAGAACAAAACTTATGTGGGCAACTGTACTTCCTTTGGCCCTGAAATTGTGCATAAGTTATTAGCCTTGGTAATTGTAAATGTAAAATTACAATGGAGGGTTTAAAAGGGGTATTGAAAAGGTATGTAAGATCTTTGGGCATAGTGATAATGATTTACCTTTCTATCCTTATAAGATCGGTTTATTACCATCTACAGTATATACCTTGCAAAATTTACCTTTTTATGGACACTTTAATTGTCCTTTTCATATCTATAATTTTAACGGTGTAGGTCGAAGAGTCTGTTGAAGGTGAACCCTGAGTTTCAGTAAGGAATAGAAAGCAAGGGGAATTTATGTATATGTATGTATATACTCAGACACATACCCCATTGCTGGGGGTGGCCGACACGAGACAGAGCCTGAACAGAAACAACATTTAAAGTCCCTATTCTCAGGATCCGGGACCATTTTCGCTTTCTATCGCCCTTTTCTTTGTCTCGTTGACTAGGAGAATTATACAAGGGGAGGAGGATTCCTAGCCCCCTGCCCCCAGAAGGAAAAGGACAGCAAAATAGACAGACAGAAATGGCTAAGGTTGGGTAGAGGATGCCAAATCTCACTCTGGAATATAACAAAAATTATATTATTTCCTACAAAGTTAAACTAATGGGTGTAAAAATTGTACATAAAGTGTCCATGATAATCTACCCAATTCAAGGTACATTGGTGGTAATATAACAGCCTAATACAAGGACAGAAAGGTAAATCACTATCAATATACCCAAAAAATCTTAGATACCTTGGTCATACCGTCTATTATATTAACAGAGTACTATTACCCAGGCTATCAACTTCTGCCCATCAAAATACCCTTTTTTTTTTTTTTAGTGCAAATATCTGTTTATTTTCTATTGCAGTTTATGTAAATACAACTACTATGATAGCTTCTTCAGTGTTTGAAGACACATATTTGCCTTTTATGCTGGCTATCAGTAGATGATTTTCTTTAGTTTAGGAAGGAATTTCGGAAGTCAGACGGTAATTAGGCTTTTTGAGGATCATGACGCGTTTTATCAGTTTCTCCTGGCTATTAGTATGGCTATTATTCAGATTAGGAAGGGTATATGGAAGTCAGAGAGTTATTTGAGATAGTCTTTACCCTTTGAATTCCCAGAGTTCCTTCTTAACCCATACTGTACCGGCGACGTCTTTTTAATTTCACTCTAGCTAGATATGGAAGGTTTGGTGCAGTTTAACAAGGATCTGTGGTAGTAAAAAGTGTTAAGTGAGATAGTTCGAAGCCTCTTAATTGCTATAGGGCCTTTTTAAACTGAATAAAATCGTCTAATAGTAGCTAGAATAAAGTGAAAAAGGACGGCCCCGGTACTGAAGGGGTTAAGCTGTATAAAATCGTCTAATGATGTAGCCTTGTAGGATTAGTTTTTTACAGAGCTCTTTTTTATAGAGCTCCTATCTTCCAACCATCTTGAACATTTTAAATACACACCTTAACTTCATTAGATGCTGAAATAGCCTCCCGAAATCTGCACCCAGGGCGGGAATCGAACCCGGGACTCTTGGTTTACAAGGCAGACAGGTTACCACGAGACTAATAAAGGTACCTCACTTAGCCTGGTAGTCTAAATGTGTTTTCGCATCTTGTTCAGATTAGGCCAACCTATTTTCTTTGACATTAGACCCTGAATACAGTGGAAAATGGCGTCCCAATACTGACAGAGTGAACTCTCTCAGTAACATGGAGATCTTGTTATTATGTTCTTGCTAACACTAAGCAATTTTATACAAGTATCTCAATTAAACCTATGACCGTCATGTAGGTCTACCTTTCCTAAGCTGAATAATATAATCTAACCCTTTGAAAAATAATGTACACGTATTTTATCAGATCATTTTGGCTATGATTAAACGATTTTATTAACATTAGAAGGAACCTGTGAGTCAAAAACATACATAGCCTACTGTCTCAATTAACTCTCTGAGGTATCCTTCCTAATATCCTGACATATCCTTCCTAAGCTGAAAAATGTCGAAAGATTTGAAGATTAAGACAAAAATAAATATCGCCAGAAAATAAATGCGTCCTCATGTATTAAACCCTTTAAGGATTGTGACCTGTTTTGACAGTATATTCTGGCTATTATTAGACGATTTTATTCAGTTAAGGAAGAACTTGTGGGAGCTAGAGAGTTAAGAAAGTCCCTACACCTTTGATTCCTTAGAATACTAGAAATTCTTCCTAATTTGCATAAAACGTCTAAAATAGCCAGACAATAGGGGGGAAAAGTGTCCTCCAATACTGAAATGGTTAACTTGTGTAAATTTAGTGTAAATGTGTGTATATATGTATGTGAAACAGTGAATGACGTACACGAGACATAGTGTAGGCAATAAGTGGTTAATAAATAGCATAGTTAGTGTTAAACACCCATTTTCTTTTTCAAGCTAAACTATAGAAAACTTTACATTTTGGGTAACTAAAATATATTGTAAAATATTTATGTGTAGTATCAACCTTAATTTTATCTTTTCTTTATACTATTAGACATATTTTAGTTGAATAAACATAAAATATAATTATTTAAGCATTTTTTCATAAACTAATTAAGCATACAAAGAGTTAATTAGTTTTCATTGATAACTAGACAATATGCTATACATTCTTGTTAGATATCGTCATATTTGTTCTTGTTGTGGTAGTGATCAGTCACGTTTAATAAGTGCGAGTTTTAAGCATTCCTAAGCGGTGTTGATTGAGGTTTAAAACAGTATTACTCCTGATACATCTAAATAGAATGGACTTCCACCGAAAATCTAGTATTGTTTCCGATAACATAACCTTGTATCACGGTAAAACCGCGATTTCACTGACCGTCAACAAAGAAGTGAGATCCAAACGCCATATGGGTACTGTACGGAAAGTCCTCGTCGCCTTGCTTGGCCTTTTGGCTTTTGCATTGTGGATTATAGATCTTAGTGGCAGTATCTACCTCCAGGTGACTTTTATCCATGAAATACCCGAGGACATCACCGGGGGACTTACGATGATAGTCAAGAGTGGCGTTCCCGTTGACAAAATCCTGGGTGTTAACATAGACCCGGCCGAGTTTGAGAAATTTATCGGTTCTGTCTTTACCACGATAAAACATTTATCTGGAAGTGAAATGCCGAGCTTTGATAACATCTTGACAAAGTACACTGGGATCGAGAGTCTCCCAGACTTAAAATATGCCATAAATACTGGGCTTATTCTCCTATTCATGACGCAGGGTTTAGTTTTTGTTTCGGGCATTACTTTTTTTGCCTTTAAAACCCTTTGGTATCGTGTTCCAATGATGCTCCTCTGTTTAGCCTCTGGACTGAGTGTCTTTAGTTGTCAGTGGGCTATGAGTCTACTATTCTACGCGGAGGTAGTATGTCCTTTGGAATACTTCGATATCATAGGCGCTAAAGCTTTCTGGTACGCCATGAAGGATGCCAGAACTGCTGTTATCTGTTATTATCTTGCTAAATTGTGTATCTACATGTTGGCACTTCTGCTTACTCCTGCACTTCGTCGTAAGCATCAGCCAAAGGAGAGCTGTGATTCTATTGTTTAGCTCTTGCAATCTGAATATTTTTTTCTGACCCATTATTTGATATGATATTTTGTTTAACTCTTTCAATCGGATTATTTGTTTGTTCTGGCATTTATTTGATGTGATTTTTTGTTTCACTCTTTCAATCGGATTTTATTCATCAACTATTATATTGTTAAGACTGTTTTATTTCGTCTAGGAAGGATCTGTGGGAATTGGAGGGGTGATTGACTCAGATCACTCGTCTTATTCCAAGAGGTTCGTCCTAAGATGAATAGAATCGTCTAATTTTACACTTCGAAACCCATTAACCCTATTAGGTGCAGGGCGGGCCAATTTGGAGCCTCCCAATTTTACTTCATTAGTTTGGAGATTTTAAGACGTTTCATCGCATTAGTTTGGCGATTATATAATGCTTCAACCCAATAAGGTGTCGATTTGTCCTGGGTGAGCGATAGCGAGCCCGCAATTTGGGAGAACCCGGCCTTTGGCCGGGAAATTTTCTACCGAAAAATTTACACATTTAGCTTGAAGGGCATCTGGGGGAAAAAAAAAATAGTTTGAAGGGGGTTTGGAGAGGCGTTTGTCCAAGTCTAGCGGGTAAGCTAAAAACACATTGTTAGAAAATGGCTAAAACAAATAAAACCCTCAATAATAATTAAACAAAATACCATAATAACCCCCAAGACGTTGCACCAGATAGTCTTAACCCCAACAGACAGTACACTAGGACCATACGGCTGGGAGAGTGTAGATAGCAGAGAAGGGGTGTTGTAGATAGAGGAAGCTGTTGGAATGGCTTTGGTATGTTTGTTATTAGTATGTATTGTTAATCATATTGATGTGAAACGAGCAATAACAACTATAGTTTATATATCTATCTATCTATCTATCTATTGCCAGACGACGTAATCCCCTAGTGGGTGGCCATGATGAATCACCCCCATACTTGTTTGTAATATGTCGACCGGTGCCCTTCCTTCCATCCAACACCACTTTCACTCATATATTTCTTAACTCCATACCCCTAATTCGTTCTCGGTCTGCCTCTCCCTCTCTGCCTTCCACCTCACTCGCATACATTCCATTACCTTAGTCATCAATGTACAAATTTAGCTTGAAAGGGTCTGGTTGGGCTTTTTATTTTAGTTTGAAGGGAGCCTAGGGGACGAGCTAGAATTCATTGCCCGAAAATGACAAAAACACAAAATCCTAAATAATAATTACCCCCACTGTATTGGCGACGTCTTTTTTAATATTATTCTAGCTATATTTAGACGATGTTATGCAGTTTAAGAAGGAGCTGTGGTAGCGAAAATGATTAAGTGAGATAGTTTGAAGCCTGTTGATTGTTGATTGTAGATATTTCGGTAGAAAAATTTCCCGGCCAATGGCCGGTTCCTCTTAAAATTACAGGCTCGTAATCGCTCGCCACATTAAATTAACTCCTTCTCTACCGGTGACGTATTTCAAATTCTATTCTAGCTTTATTCCGACGATTTTGGGCAGTTTAAGAAGGATCTGTAGTAGTAAATAATGTATAGTGAGAGAGTTCGAAGCTTGTTAATCGCTGGAGGCTCTTATAAAACTTAATAAAATCGGCTTATAGTAGCCAGAATAAAGTTAAAAGGACGTCTCCGGTACAGAAGGGGTTAAGACCAGAAAGAAGGTGTATTGACTCATCAAGGATTACTGTTCGAATTAAACAAAGAACCAGGCAGATGTTTAACCACTTCTGTACCGGCGACGTCTTTCATATTGGATTACCGCTACATTTAGACGATTTTATGAAGCTTAGGAAAGATATGGGGTAACTGAAGGGATGAATTGAGATAGTCTGTAGCCTTTTGAGGGGTAGACGTCCTTCCTAAGCTGAATAAAATCGTCTAACAGTTGCCAGCATGTAACGAAAAGTACATCACCGCTACGAAGGGGGTGAAAAATCTATTTTAGGGAAAACAATTGGATTATAAACAATAAACAAATATAGCCAAGCTCGCGCACAAACATACGCACTCACTCACTGCAACACACACACACACACAGCCAGGCAGAGGGAGAGGGTCCCTTTAGAAGACAGTCACTGAACTTCTATAATGAATATCTTGACTATCTGAAGAGATACGTCAATTTTAGATGCAGATTCGGACTCAGCGTCAAAAGTTACCCCAGCAAAGTATGTTTGGGCGTCTCTAGGCGATAATTGGCAAAATCATAAATTTCGGGAGAAGGATTCTTGGTTCCCAGATTTCCCAAAATGAGGTTAGGTTGTTCGGATTGGTCTTGCTGGGTTCAGACTTGTTGGGATGAGTTTAGAATGATCTCAATAGGTCAAGTTAAGTTTTATTATCGATAATTATGTTCGGCTATTTTGTTATGAATATTTTACTAAATATTATAATTAATTGCTCTAATTAACTCGAAATGTTGTGTTTAAGAGTGTTTCGGATTTGTTATAACATATATTACTGGTAAACGATATATTACATTAAATGCTAAATTAGAGTAGAAAAACAGGAAAACGTCGATTATTTATTCATATGAAGTAACTACATATTTCTACATCTTAATCTTCTTCGTGGTGCAATGCATAAGTGTGTTGATTTTCGGTGTGAGCGTCCTGGGTTCGAATCCCCGGACTGCCACATGTGTTTGTTAATTTCATTAATCGAGTTTAGGAGCAAACTTGGTTAGTGGATAGAACATAATAATATATATATATATATATATATATACTGTATATATATATATATATATATATATATATATATATATATATATATATATATATATATATATATATATATGTAATTATATATATAAGTTACAGATTCGCCAGGAAAACATCGACACCTAAATGGCATGAAAGGTCTTGATATTGTTATAGAAATGGGACGAGAGGTTTTATAATCGACAAACTAATGGGCCGAACGTCTTAAAATCTGAAAAGTAATGGGATTAAACACGCGGGAGAAGGGGGCCAGAAAAGAACAGCCCATCTCCCCTTAACCCCTTCAGCACGATGACGTAATGTTTCATTATATTCTGGTTACCAACAGACGAATTTCTTTAGCTTATAATTTACCTCTAGGACTCAAGGGGGTAAAGACGATCCCAATAAACCCTCCGAATAACGCAGGTCCTTCTTAAACAGCATAATAGCATTGAATTTGAGCCAGAATCAAAGTTAATATCCTTCATTACAAACCCTAATGCACTTGAATACATTAATGAAAGCATATGGTCCTCCCGGGATTCGAACTCAGGACACCACACCCAGAACATATGCATCTAAACCATTACACCACCAACACAGTATACCTTATAATCTACCTCCAGAACTCAAAGGATTACATAATTATTATTACGATCTCAATAAATCCTCTGAATAACGCAGGGCCTTCAGCACTCGCTTTTTATGGACCCCCTTCTCCCTCATGTTTAGCATATGAGGTTTTAAGACGTTCGTTCCGTTAGTTTGGCGATTTTGCGACATTTTCGCCTCATTTTGTATTCAATATTAGGCTAAGACCTTTCGTGCCCTTTAGGTGTCAATTTTTCCTGGCGAGCGATAGCCAGCTGCTAGTTTTAGAAGGAATCGACGTTCAGCCGGGAAATTTTTCTGCCGAAAAATGAACAAATTATCTTGAAAGGGGGTCTAGGGAGTGTTTTTCTAAGCTTGATGGAAGGCTAGCGAGGAAACTCAAACATCATTAAATGTATAAATATATAGCCCAAAAACCAAGTACTACCCCCTTAAACTGCAGAATATCGTTTAATTGTAGCCAGTCACAGGTAAAAAAGCGCCATAGATCTTCTTTACCTCATAATCTACCTCTAGGAGTCAAAGGGGTAAATACGATCTCACTAAACACCTCTAAATAACGCAGGTCATTCTTAAACTGCACAATATTGTTTAATTTGAGCCAGAATCAGTTTTTTTAGTTTCTTCGCTAGACCTCCATCAAGCTTAAAATATAAAACACCCCTTAGAACCCCTTTCAAGATAAATATAAAACACCCCTTAGAACTCCTTTCAACATAAATATAAAACACCCCTTAGAACCCCTTTCAAGATAAATATAAAACACCCCTTAGAACCCCTTTCAAGATAAATATAAAACACCCCTTAGAACCCCTTTCAAGATAAATATAAAACAACTCTTAGAACCCCTTTCAAGATAAATATAAAACAACCCTTAGAACCCCTTTCAACATAAATATAAAACACCCCTTAGAACCCCTTTCAACATAAATATAAAACACCCCTTAGAACCCCTTTCAACATAAATATAAAACACCCCTTAGAACCCCTTTCAACATAAATTTTTACATTTGTTCGGTAGAAAAAATATGTCCTGGCCTAATTACAGGCTAGCTACCGCTCGCCAAGAAAAAATGGACACCTAAATGGCATGAAAGGTCTTAATATTGATAAAAAATTGAGGCGAAAGGTCTCAAAATCGCCAAACTAACGGAACGAACGTCTTAAAACCTCAAAACTAATATGCTAAACATGAGGGATAAGGGGGTCCAGGAAAAGCGACTACCTCCCCCTTTAACCCACTGAATAACACAGGTCCTTCTTAAACTGCGTAATATTGTTTACTTTCAGCCAGAAACAAAGGTAAAAAGGCGTCATCGTGTTGAAGGGGTTAAGGGGGGTCACCTGCTTTTTCCCTTTCTCTCATTTTCTCTCTTTCTCTGGCTTGTATCCATTCGGCCCCATTCAGCCAACTGTTTTAAGACGTTTATCCTCATCCAGGTGTCAATTTCTTCCTGGCGAGCGATAGCGAGCCAGCATTGTATGGAGAAATCCGGCTTCGCCGGAGAAATTTTTTCTATCGAAAAATTTACAAATTTAGCTTACTGTCAAAACAAAAAAATATATATGCTGGCTCGCTACCGCTCGCCAAGAAAATTCGACACCTGGATGGGGGTAAACGTCTTAAAACAGTAGGCTAAATGGGGCCGAATGGATACAAGCCAAAGAGAGGAGGAGAGAAAGTGAAAACAAGCGAGGTGGGCCCCCTTAAATGGAGATACTGCGATGCGATGTACCCAATAAGTAGGCCAAAACTCTTGAACATTAACCTCCATAACTCACAAACCACTAGAGTAATCCAGCTATTTGGTCTACCATTTGGGAAGAGGCAGCCAGGGAATAGGTGTGAAAATGTACAGCCCATTTGCTCCAGTCCTTTTTGAGTTAAGAGGTTAGGGGATATGATTTCTGGTTTAAAGCTAATATGTCTACCATTTGGGAAGAGTCAGCCAGGGAATAGGTGCGACAATTTACAGCCCGTTTGTACTAGTCCTTTTTGAGTTACAGAGGTTAGGGGATAGGATTTCTAGCGTACCGTACCTACTTGGAACAGGGCATAGCAATATTTGTGAAGTATTTTACACTGGTATCGTTCACCCTTAGAGTACCAGCGACGTGTGTTATATTATATTCTAACTATATTTAGACTATATTATATTCTAACTATATTTAGACGATATTATGCAGCTTAGGAAGGATCTGTGTTAGTTAAAAATGTTGGTCGAGGTAGCTTGAAGCCTTATTGTTGCTGGAGGTCCTTCCTAAGCTGAATAAAATCGTCTATTAGTTTCCAGAATATGAGGAAATAGACATCCCTGGTACAGAACGGGCTAACTCGATAGATTCATGATAGATTAACCCTTTCAGTACCGGTGACGTCTTTTTATATTTGATTTCAGCTACATTTAGACGATTTTATATAGCTTAAGAAGGACATATGGTAGCTAGACGGATTAAGGGGCTAGTGTTTTTTTTTTTTTTTGGTCTATTAATTCATTTATTTTTTAGTTTCCTCGCTAGACTTCCATCAAGCTTTAAAAAAAAAAAAAACCTAGACCCCCTTTCAAGATATATTTGTACATTTTTCTATAGACAAAAGTTCCGGCCGAAGACCGGTTGCTCTCAAAATCACAGGCTCAAATGGCACAAAAGGTCTTAAAATTAACAACGATTTTTTTTTTTTTTTTTTTTTTTTTTCTATATTCCAACTTACTTCCTCTCGGGCATAGGCTGAGAGCCTTAACATTCACCGCTTTACAATGAACAGTGAAGCCCGTGAGGTCTTGTTCCAGTCTAGGGAGTGAGACATGTGAAGCACGTACAGTACAACGAGCACCTGCCATCTTGCCTTCACATGAGGCACGGTGCTCACTCATGGCCCGAAACGACCCCATCTCTGAAGCCATCTCGTTCCCGTGCTTCACTGTCTCACCCCCTACACTCGGACTCTCACACTTACACACACACAACGCCACCTGTTGAGCAGATAACTCACCAGGCATTGCACCCCTATAGCATATTTTGAATATGGGAATATTCATACAGTGCTATTTAATCAGGGAACAATGAGGGTATTTTATTGACGTTTCGGTGGGCTTGTGGTAATGCACTGATACCAGGTACAGCACAAATTCCATCCCAATAATATCTTCCCATTGATACATCGGGATTTGAACCCGGGACCTTTGGATTACCAGGCCAGTGGCAAGACCACTTCACCACACCTCCCCTAAGGGGGAGAAAGGGGAGAATGGGGCGAAAGGTGTTAAAATCGCCAAACTACTGGGCCGAACATCTATTAAAACCTCCAAACTAATATGCTAAACATGAGGGAGAAGGGGGTCCATAAAAAGCGAGTACTACTACCCCCTTAAGAAGGATATATATGGTAGCTAGACGGATTAATTGAGACAGTATGTAGCCTTCTAATGGATACCGGTAGGTTATTATTTCTGGCCTATACCCATAAGGCGGTGTCACACGAGCTCTGTTCCCGTCAATTTTTACGGGCTATTGTAGTCTGACAGCTTCAAAATTCAAGTTATATCGGAAATCAGCCACCTAGCATATTCTACCTTCAGTCTAGTTTCAGATTCCAATGTGAAAAAGCCTCAAAATATTACGATACAGAACTTGCTCATCAACAATTGCCGGAAAAACCGCTTGTGTGACAACGGCTTTACTGAATGAACTAGGCTATAGTGAATGCATAAGGTTGTGGTCTAAACCACTCGTGTGACAATGGCTTTACTGAATGAACTAGGCTATAGTGAATGCATTAGGTTGTGGTCTAAACCGCTCATGTGACAACTGCTTTACTGAATGAACTAGGCTATAGTGAATGCATAAGGTTGTGGTCTAAACCAATGAACTAGGCTATAGTGAATGCATAAGGTTGTGGTCTTCTGAAGCATTGGCTGGGTGATAGATACAACACAGATATATAAGATTTATTTTTTCTAGACCCCCTTTTCCCTCATATTTAGCCCCATTAGTTTTGGGGTTTTAAGACGTTTGCCCCATTAGTTTGGCGATTAGAAGACCTTTCGCCTCATTTCTATATACATTTTAAGACCTTTCGTCTCATTTAGATGTCGATTTGTTCCTGGCAAGTGTTAGCGAGCCTGCAATTTAGGAGGAACCGGCCTTCGGCTGCAACATTTGTCTATCGAAAAATGTACACATTTTACCTTGAAGGGGTGTCTTGGGGGTACTTTATCTTAAGGGGGGTGACCTGTTTTTGTTCTGTCCTTTTCTATCTTTCTCTGGCTTGTATCCATTTGGCCCCATTCAGCCTACTGTTTTAAGACGTTTATCCCCATCCAGGTGTCAATTTTTTACTGGTGAGCGGTAGCGAGCCAGCATATTTTTTTATTTTTGTTTGACAGCAGGCTAAATATGCACATTTTTCGAGAGAAAAATTTCTCCAGCGAAGCCGGATTTCTTCATATAATGCTGGCTCGCTATCGCTCGCCAGGAAGAAATTGACACCTAGATGGGGATAAACGTCTTAAAATAGTTGGCTGAATGGGGCCGAATGGATACAAGCCAGAGAAAGAGAGAAAAGGACAGAAATAACAAAAAGCAGGTCACCCCCCTTAAACTTGATGGAGTCTAGGGAGCAAACTAAATGTATGAACGTCTACTCAGGCACCTACCCCCAAGCTGGGGGTGGCCGACTCCAACAGAAACAACATTAATATAATATGTTCTAATTTAAAGAAAACTAAACACCCCCCATTAATATTTGTTAACCCTTTGAGATTTCAAGGATATATACATTTTAACTTTATTCTGGGTAACATTTGACAATTTTATTCAGCTTTAGAAGGCCCTCGGGGAATTATGGGGGTAAAAATCTGCCTCAACTAAACCTCTGATTCCCATAATTCCTTCTTAGCCCCTTCTGTACCGGTAAGGTCTTAGCCCCTTCTGTACCGGTAAGGTCTTAGCCCCTTCTGTACCGGTAAGGTCTTTTATATTTTAGTCTAGTTATTTTTAGACGCTTTTGGGCAGCGTAAGAAGGATTTGTGGTAGCAAAAAGGGTTAAGGGGAGATCTCCACTTGAGGGATTTTTTTCTTGACTCCTTTCTCCCTCATGTTTAGCCCCATTGCTTTTGATATTATAAAACGTTTGCCCCATTAGTTTAACGATTTTAAGAACTTTCACCTCATATTAAGACCTTTCGTGCCATTCAGGTGGTAGCCAGTATATTCTGGCTATTATTAGACGATTTTATTCAGTTAAGGAAGAACTTGTGGGAGCTAGAGAGTTAAGAAAGTCCCTACACCTTTGATTCCTTAGCATACAAGAAATTCTTCCTAATTTGCATAACACGTCTAAAATAGCCAGACAATAGGGGGCAAAAGTGTCCTCCAATACTGAAATGGTTAACTTGTGTACATTTAGTGTAAGTGTGTGTATATATGTATGTGAAACAGTGAATGACGTACACGAGACATAGTGTAGGCAATGAGTGGTTAATAAATAGCATAGTTAGTGTTAAACACCCATTTTCTTTTTCAAGCTAAACTATAGAAAACTTTACATTTTGGGTAACTAAAATATATTGAAAAATATTTATGTGTAGTATCAACCTTAATTTTATCTTTTCTTTATACTATTAGACATGTTTTAGTTGAATAAACATAAAATATAATTATTTAAGCATTTTTTCATAAACTAATTAAGCATACAAAGAGTTAATTAGTTTTCATTGATAACTAGACAATATGCTATACATTCTTGTTAGATATCGTCATATTTGTTCTTGTTGTGGTAGTGATCAGTCACGTTTAATAAGTGCGAGTTTTAAGCATTCCTAAGCGGTGTTGATTGAGGTTTAAAACAGTATTACTCCTGATACATCTAAATAGAATGGACTTCCACCGAAAATCTAGTATTGTTTCCGATAACATAACCTTGTATCATGGTAAAACTGCGATTTCACTGACCGTCAACAAAGAAGTGAGATCCAAAAGCCATATGGGTACTGTACGGAAAGTCCTCGTCGCCTTGCTTGGCCTTTTGGCTTTTGCATTGTGGATTATAGATCTTAGTGGCAGTATCTACCTCCAGGTGACTTTTATCCATGAAATACCCGAGGACATCACCGGGGGACTTACGATGATAGTCAAGAGTGGCGTTCCCGTTGACAAAATCCTGGGTGTTAGCATAGACCCGGCCGAGTTTGAGAAATTTATCGGTTCTGTCTTTACCACGATAAAACATTTATCTGGAAGTGAAATGCCGAGCTTTGATAACATCTTGACAAAGTACACTGGGATCGAGAGTCTCCCAGACTTAAAATATGCCATAAATACTGGGCTTATTCTCCTATTCATGACGCAGGGTTTAGTTTTTGTTTCGGGCATTACTTTTTTTGCCTTTAAAACCCTTTGGTATCGTGTTCCAATGATGCTCCTCTGTTTAGCCTCTGGACTGAGTGTCTTTAGTTGTCAGTGGGCTATGAGTCTACTATTCTATGCGGAGGTAGTATGTCCTTTGGAATACTTCGATATCATAGGCGCTAAAGCTTTCTGGTACGCCATGAAGGATGCCAGAACTGCTGTTATCTGTTATTATCTTGCTAAATTGTGTATCTACATGTTGGCACTTCTGCTTACTCCTGCACTTCGTCGTAAGCATCAGCCAAAGGAGAGCTGTGATTCTATTGTTTAGCTCTTGCAATCTGAATATTTTTTTCTGACCCATTATTTGATGTGATATTTTGTTTAACTCTTTCAATCGGATTATTTTTTTGTTCTGGCATTTATTTGATGTGATTTTTTGTTTCACTCTTTCAATCGGATTTTATTCATCAACTATTATATTGTTAAGACTGTTTTATTTCGTCTAGGAAGGATCTGTGGGAATTGGAGGGGTGATTGACTCAGATCACTCGTCTTATTCCAAGAGGTTCGTCCTAAGATGAATAGAATCGTCTAATTTTACACTTCGAAACCCATTAACCCTATTAGGTGCAGGGCGGGCCAATTTGGAGCCTCCCAATTTTACTTCATTAGTTTGGAGATTTTAAGACGTTTCATCGCATTAGTTTGGCGATTATATAATGCTTCAACCCAATAAGGTGTCGATTTGTCCTGGGTGAGCGATAGCGAGCCCGCAATTTGGGAGAAACCGGCCTTTGGCCGGGAAATTTTCTACCGAAAAATGTACACATTTAGCTTGAAGGGCATCTGGGGGATTTTTTTTTAGTTTGAAATGTTGGTTGAGGTAGCTTGAAGCCTTATTGTTGCTGGAGGCCCTTCCTAAGCTGAATAAAATCGTCTATTAGTTTCCAGAATATGAGGAAATAGACATCCCTGGTACAGAACGGGCTAACTAGATAGATTCATGATAGATTAACCCTTTCAGTACCGGTGACGTCTTTTTATATTTTATTTCAGCTACATATAGACTATTTTATATAGCTTAAGAAGGACATATGGTAGCTAGACGGATTAAGGGGCTAGTGTTTTTTTTTTTTTTTTGGTCTATTAATTCATTTATTTTTTAGTTTCCTCGCTAGACTTCCATCAAGCTTTAAAACAAAAAAAAACCTAGACCCCCTTTCAAGATAAATTTGTACATTTTTCTATAGACAAAAGTTCCGGCCGAAGACCGGTTGCTCTCAAAATCACAGGCTCGCTATCGCTCGCCGGTAAAAAATCGACACCCAAATGGCACAAAAGGTCTTAAAATTGACAACGAAATGGGGCGAAAGGTGTTAAAATCGCCAAACTACTGGGCCGAACATCTATTAAAACCTCCAAACTAATATGCTAAAACACGAGGGAGAAGGGGGTCCATAAAAAGCGAGTACTACTACCCCCTTAAGAAGGATAAATATGGTAGCTAGACGGATTCATTGAGACAGTATGTAGCCTTCTAATGGATACCGGTAGGTTATTATTTCTGGCCTATACCCATAAGGCGGTGTCACACGAGCTCTGTTCCCGTCAATTTTTACGGGCAATTGTAGTCTGACAGCTTCAAAATTCAAGTTATATCAGAAATCAGCCACCTAGCATATTCTACCTTCAGTCTAGTATCAGATTCCAATGTGAAAAAGCCTCAAAATATTACGATACAGAACTTGCTCATCAACAATTGCCGGAAAAACCGCTCGTGTGACAACGGCTTTACTGAATGAACTAGGCTATAGTGAATGCATAAGGTTGTGGTCTAAACCGCTCGTGTGACAACGGCTTTACTGAATGAACTAGGCTATAGTGAATGCATAAGCTTGTGATCTAAACCGCTCGTGTGACAACTGCTTTACTGAATGAACTAGGCTATAGTGAATGCATAAGGTTGTGGTCTAAACCGCTCGTGTGACAACTGCTTTACTGAATGAACTAGGCTATAGTGAATGCATAAGGTTGTGGTCTAAACCGCTCGTGTGACAACTGCTTTACTGAATGAACTAGGCTATAGTGAATGCATAAGGTTGTGGTCTTCTGAAGCATTGGCTGGGTGAGAGATACAACACAGATATATAAGATTTTTTTTTTCTAGACTCCCTTTTCCCTCATATTTAGCCCCATTAGTTTTGGGGTTTTAAGACGTTTGCCCCATTAGTTTGGCGATTAGAAGACCTTTCGCCTCATTTCTATATACATTTTAAGACCTTTCGTCTCATTTAGATGTCGATTTGTTCCTGGCAAGTGTTAGCGAGCCTGCAATTTAGGAGGAACCGGCCTTCGGCTGCAACATTTGTCTATCGAAAAATGTACACATTTTACCTTGAAGGGGTGTCTTGGGGGTACTTTATCTTAAGGGGGGTGACCTGTTTTTGTTCTGTCCTTTTCTATCTTTCTCTGGCTTGTATCCATTTGGCCCCATTCAGCCTACTGTTTTAAGACGTTTATCCCCATCCATGTGTCAATTTTTTACTGGTGAGCGGTAGCGAGCCAGCATATTTTTTTATTTTTGTTTGACAGCAGGCTAAATTTGCACATTTTTCGAGAGAAAAATGTCTCCGGCGAAGCCGGATTTCTTCATATAATGCTGGCTCGCTATCGCTCGCCAGGAAGAAATTGACACCTAGATGGGGATAAACGTCTTAAAATAGTTGGCTGAATGGGGCCGAATGGATACAAGCCAGAGAAAGAGAGAAAAGGACAGAAATAACAAAAAGCAGGTCACCCCCCTTAAACTTGATGGAGTCTAGGGAGCAAACTAAATGTATGAACGTCTACTCAGGCACCCACCCCCAAGCTGGGGGTGGCCGACTCCAACAGAAACAACATTAATATAATATTATGTTCTAATTTAAAGAAAACTAAACACCCCCCATTAATATTTGTTAACCCTTTGAGATTTCAAGGATATATATACATTTTAACTTTATTCTGGGTAACATTTGACAATTTTATTCAGCTTTAGAAGGCCCTCGGGGAATTATGGGGGTAAAAATCTGCCTCAACTAAACCTCTGATTCCCATAATTCCTTCTTAGCCCCTTCTGTACCGGTAAGGTCTTAGCCCCTTCTGTACCGGTAAGGTCTTCTGTACCGGTAAGGTCTTCTGTACCGGTAAGGTCTTCTGTACCGGTAAGGTCTTCTGTACCGGTAAGGTCTTTTATATTCTAGTCTAGTTATTTTTAGACGCTTTTGGGCAGCGTAAGAAGGATTTGTGGTAGCAAAAAGGGTTAAGTAAGATAGTTCGAAGCCTGTTAATTGCTGGAGGTCCTTCTTAAACTGAGTAAAATTGTTAATAGTTGCCACAATATATTAGAAAAGACGTCATCGGTACAGAATGGGTTAATCTGAAAAAATCGTCTACCAATAGTCAGCATACAAGGAAGAAACCCGTCTTCGTATCCAGAAAGGGCTAAATAAATTAGTTTATATATAGAATAATCGGAATTACTTTGAGTTAACCCTTTCAAGCTTCAAAACGCGTTTCTGCTCTGTTTTTTGGCTACTATTAGGCGATTTTATTCAGATTAGTAACAGCATACGGAAGTCAAAGGGTTGATTGAAATAGTATTTACCCTTTTAATATCCACAGACCCTTCCTAAGCTGCATAAAATAGTCTAATGATAGCCAAAATTAAACTGCTAAAACGCATCAGAGCTTCAAGGGGTTAAATTAGAGATATCGATTATCGGAATTTTTAACTAAGCATTACGGCATGTACAGTACAGTTGCCTACATAAGTTCTGTTCCTCGTCATGATTTTATGTATGAAAGTGCAATTTGTATGAACGAGTTGCGAATGTGGTTTCCTTTCATTATCAGTTGACTCGTCAAATTAACCCTTTCAAGCTCCAATACGCGTTTCTGTTCTGTTTCTGGCTACTATTAGACGATTGTATTCAGATTAGTAACGGTAAATGGAAGTCAGAGGGTTGATTGAGATAGTATTTACCCTTTTAATACCCACAGGTACTTCCTAAGCTGCATACAATCGTCTAATGATAGCCAAAATAAACTGCTAAAACGCGTCAGAGCTTCAAAGGGTTAATTAAACACCGCATGAGAAATTACACTCGCAATTCAATCATGCGCATTCTATTTCCATGTATAAGATCACGGAGAAGAACAAAACTTATGTGGGCAACTGTACTTCCTTTGGCCCTGAAATTGTGCATAAGTTATTAGCCTTGGTAATTGTAAATGTAAAATTACAATGGAGGGTTTAAAAGGGGTTTGGAAAAGGTATGTAAGATCTTTGGGCATAGTGATAATGATTTACCTTTCTATCCTTATAAGATCGGTTTATTACCATCTACAGTATATACCTTGCAATATTTACCTTTTTATGGACACTTTAATTGTCCTTTTCATATCTATAATTTTAACGGTGTAGGTCGAAGAGTCTGTTGAAGGTGAACCCTGAGTTTCAGTAAGGAATAGAAAGCAAGGGGAATTTATGTATATGTATGTATATACTCAGACACATACCCCATTGCTGGGGGTGGCCGACACGAGACAGAGCCTGAACAGAAACAACATTTAAAGTCCCTATTCTCAGGATCTGGGACCATTTTCGCGTTCCATCGCCCGTTTCTTTGTCTCGTCGACTAGGAGAATTATACAAGGGGAGGAGGATTCCTAGCCCCCTGCCCCCAGAAGGAAAAGGAGGACAGCAAAATAGACAGACAGAAACGGCTAAGGTTGGGTAGAGGATGCCAAATCTCACTCTAGAATATAAACAAATATATATATTATTTCCTACAAAGTTAAACTAATAGGTGTACAAATTTTACATAAAGTGTCCATGATAATCTACCCAATTCAAGGTACATTGGTGGTAATATAACAGCCTAATACAAGGACAGAAAGGTAAATCACTATCAATATACCCAAAAGATCTTAGATATTTTTAAGTGTCCATGCTAATCTACACAATTCAAGGTATATTAGTGGTAATATAGCATCCTAATACGAGGACAGAAAGATAAATCACTATCAATAACCCCAAAAGATTTTAGATACCTTTGTCATACCGTCTATTATTTTAACAGAGTACCGTACTATTACCCAGGCTATCAACTTCTGCCCATCAAAATACCCTTTTTTTTTTTTTAGTGCAAATATCTGTTTATTTTCTATTGCAGTTTATGTAAATACAACTACTATGATAGCTTCTTCAGTGTTTGAAGACACATATTTGCCTTATATGCTGGCTATCAGTAGATGATTTTCTTTAGTTTAGGAAGGAATTTCGGAAGTCAGACGGTAATTAGGCTTTTTGAGGATCATGACGCGTTTTATCAGTTTCTCCTGGCTATTAGTATGGCTATTATTCAGATTAGGAAGGGTATATGGAAGTCAGAGAGTTATTTGAGATAGTCTTTACCCTTTGAATTCCCAGAGTTCCTTCTTAACCCATACTGTACCGGCGACGTCTTTTTAATTTCACTCTAGCTAGATATGGAAGGTTTGGTGCAGTTTAACAAGGATCTGTGGTAGTAAAAAGTGTTAAGTGAGATAGTTCGAAGCCTCTTAATTGCTATAGGGCCTTTTTAAACTGAATAAAATCGTCTAATAGTAGCTAGAATAAAGTGAAAAAGGACGGCCCCGGTACTGCAGGGGTTAAGCTGTATAAAATCGTCTAATGATGTAGCCTTGTAGGATTAGTTTTTTTACAGAGCTCTTTTTTATAGAGCTCCTATCTTCCAACCATCTTGAACATTTTAAATACACACCTTAACTTCATTAGATGCTGAAATAGCCTCCCGAAATCTGCACCCAGGGCGGGAATCGAACCCGGGACTCTTGGTTTACAAGGCAGACAGGTTACCACGAGACTAATAAAGGTACCTCACTTAGCCTGGTAGTCTAAATGTGTTTTCGCATCTTGTTCAGATTAGGCCAACCTATTTTCTTTGACATTAGACCCTGAATACAGTGGAAAATGGCGTCCCAATACTGACAGAGTGAACTCTCTCAGTAACATGGAGATCTTGTTATTATGTTCTTGCTAACACTAAGCAATTTTATACAAGTATCTCAATTAAACCTATGACCGTCATGTAGGTCTACCTTTCCTAAGCTGAATAATATAATCTAACCCTTTGAAAAATAATGTACACGTATTTTATCAGATCATTTTGGCTATGATTAAACGATTTTATTAACATTAGAAGGAACCTGTGAGTCAAAAACATACATAGCCTACTGTCTCAATTAACTCTCTGAGTTTCACATATCCTTCCTAAGCTAAAAAATTTCGAAAGATTTGAAGATTAAGACAAAAATAAATATCGCCAGAAAATAAATGCGTCCTCATGTATTGAACCCTTTAAGGATTGTGACCTGTTTTGACAGTATATTCTGGCTATTATTAGACGATTTTATTCAGTTAAGGAAGAACTTGTGGGAGCTAGAGAGTTAAGAAAGTCCCTACACCTTTGATTCCTTAGAATACTAGAAATTCTTCCTAATTTGCATAAAACGTCTAAAATAGCCAGACAATAGGGGGGAAAAGTGTCCTCCAATACTGAAATGGTTAACTTGTGTAAATTTAGTGTAAGTGTGTGTATATATGTATGTGAAACAGTGAATGACGTACACGAGACATAGTGTAGGCAATGAGTGGTTAATAAATAGCATAGTTAGTGTTAAACACCCATTTTCTTTTTCAAGCTAAACTATAGAAAACTTTATACTTTGGGTAACTAAAATATATTGTAAAATATTTATGTGTAGTATCAACCTTAATTTTATCTTTTCTTTATACTATTAGACATGTTTTAGTTGAATAAACATAAAATATAATTATTTAAGCATTTTTTCATAAACTAATTAAGCATACAAAGAGTTAATTAGTTTTCATTGATAACTAGACAATATGCTATACATTCTTGTTAGATATCGTCATATTTGTTCTTGTTGTGGTAGTGATCAGTCACGTTTAATAAGTGCGAGTTTTAAGCATTCCTAAGCGGTGTTGATTGAGGTTTAAAACAGTATTACTCCTGATACATCTAAATAGAATGGACTTCCACCGAAAATCTAGTATTGTTTCCGATAACATAACCTTGTATCACGGTAAAACCGCGATTTCACTGACCGTCAACAAAGAAGTGAGATCCAAAAGCCATATGGGTACTGTACGGAAAGTCCTCGTCGCCTTGCTTGGCCTTTTGGCTTTTGCATTGTGGATTATAGATCTTAGTGGCAGTATCTACCTCCAGGTGACTTTTATCCATGAAATACCCGAGGACATCACCGGGGGACTTACGATGATAGTCAAGAGTGGCGTTCCCGTTGACAAAATCCTGGGTGTTAACATAGACCCGGCCGAGTTTGAGAAATTTATCGGTTCTGTCTTTACCACGATAAAACATTTATCTGGAAGTGAAATGCCGAGCTTTGATAACATCTTGACAAAGTACACTGGGATCGAGAGTCTCCCAGACTTAAAATATGCCATAAATACTGGGCTTATTCTCCTATTCATGACGCAGGGTTTAGTTTTTGTTTCGGGCATTACTTTTTTTGCCTTTAAAACCCTTTGGTATCGTGTTCCAATGATGCTCCTCTGTTTAGCCTCTGGACTGAGTGTCTTTAGTTGTCAGTGGGCTATGAGTCTACTATTCTACGCGGAGGTAGTATGTCCTTTGGAATACTTCGATATCATAGGCGCTAAAGCTTTCTGGTACGCCATGAAGGATGCCAGAACTGCTGTTATCTGTTATTATCTTGCTAAATTGTTTATCTACATGTTGGCACTTCTGCTTACTCCTGCACTTCGTCGTAAGCATCAGCCAAAGGAGAGCTGTGATTCTATTGTTTAGCTCTTGCAATCTGAATATTTTTTTCTGACCCATTATTTGATGTGATATTTTGTTTAACTCTTTCAATCGGATTATTTTTTTGTTCTGGCATTTATTTGATGTGATTTTTTGTTTCACTCTTTCAATCGGATTTTATTCATCAACTATTATATTGTTAAGACTGTTTTATTTCGTCTAGGAAGGATCTGTGGGAATTGGAGGGGTGATTGACTCAGATCACTCGTCTTATTCCAAGAGGTTCGTCCTAAGATGAATAGAATCGTCTAATTTTACACTTCGAAACTCATTAACCCTATTAGGTGCAGGGCGGGCCAATTTGGAGCCTCCCAATTTTACTTCATTAGTTTGGAGATTTTAAGACGTTTCATCGCATTAGTTTGGCGATTATATAATGCTTCAACCCAATAAGGTGTCGATTTGTCCTGGGTGAGCGATAGCGAGCCCGCAATTTGGGAGAAACCGGCCTTTGGCCGGGAAATTTTGTACCGAAAAATTTACACATTTAGCTTGAAGGGCATCTGGGGGAAACAAAAATAGTTTGAAGGGGGTTTGGAGAGGCGTTTGTCCAAGTCTTGCGGGTAAGCTTAAAACGCATTGTTAGAAAATGGCTAAAACAAATAAAACCCTCAATAATAATTAAACAAAATACCATAATAACACCCAAGACGTTGCACCAGATAGTGTTAACGCCAACAGACAGTACACTAGGACCATACGGCTGGGAGAGTGTAGATAGCAGAGAAGGGGTGTTGTAGATAGAGGAAGCTGTTGGAATGGCTTTGGTATGTTTGTTATTAGTATGTATTGTTAATCATATTGATGTGAAACGAGCAACAACAACTGTAGTTTATCTATCTATCTATCTATCTATCTATTGCCCGATGACGTAATCCCCTAGTGGGTGGCCATGAATGAATCACCTCCATACCCGTTTGTAATACGTCGACCGGTGCCCTTCCTTCCATCCAACACCACTTTCACTCATATACTTCTTAACTCCATACCCGTAATTCGTTCTCGGTCTCCCTCTCCCTCTCTGCCTTCCACCTCACTCGCATGCATTCCATTACCTTAGTCATCAATGTACAAATTTAGCTTAAAAGGGTCTGGTTGGGCTTTTTATTTTAGTTTGAAGGGAGCCTAGGGGACGAGCTAGAATTCATTGCCCGAAAATGACAAAAACACATAAAATCCTAAATAATAATTACCCCCACTGTATTGGCGACGTCTTTTTTAATATTATTCTAGCTATATTTAGACGAGGTTATGCAGTTTAAGAAGGTGCTGTGGTAGCGAAAATGATTAAGTGAGATAGTTTGAAGTCTGTTGATTGCTGGGGGCCCTTTTTAAACTGAATGAAGTCGTCTAATAGCAGCCAGAATAAAGTTATAAGGATGGCACTGGTACTGAATGGGTTAAACAAAATATCTTGATAGGCTAACTCCGAACACGTCGGACCAGATAGTGTTAAGGGGAGATGGTTCACTTTTTGATAGATTTTTTAATTTATTTATTATTGTCTTTAGTTTCCTCCCTAGACCTCCATCAAACTTTAAAAAACATCCATCAGATCCCCCTTCTAGATTAATTTGTACATTTTTCGGTAGAAAAATTTCCCGGCCGAAGGCCGGTTACTCTTAAGATTACAGGCTCGCTATCGCTCGCCAGGAAAAAATCGACACCTAAATGGCACGCAAGGTCTTCAAATTGACAACGAAATGGGGCAAAAGGTATTAAAATCGCCAAACTAATTGGGCAAACATCTTAATATCTGAAAATTAATGGGACTAAACATGAAGGAGAAATTAGTCCAGAAAACCGGCCCATGTCCCCTTAACGAAACAGACCAGGGTGTAAATAAGACCCAAAATATTAACGTCATAAGTCGTTGAAATCGCAATGTCCTGACGAATCCAATGATACCCATATCATTTTGAAATTCCACAATGACCCGAAAACTTGGATGTATATTTCGCCAACACTGTAATTCAGTTAAATAATCAGTTGGATTATGCCAAATTAGCAATGCAAGCAATTAAACCACTAATATAATTGGAATCCATACACCATGGAGAGTTCATTGATATTAAGTTCAATTAATTTGGGCACATACCTTAGGGCACAGGAGCCATCGACTTTCCATAAAGTGCATTTTCGAGCGGTTTTGTCGAATCTCCTTAAATATGATATACCACAATAATGCCCCAATTTTAGTTGGGCTACTAGTAATGGATGCAGGGGGTTGTATTGTAGCCTACGCTCGGATGCCACAGTCCCTAACCCATTCATATGAATTCGTGGACCCGCTATGTTTTTCTTTATGCAGCTATAACTATCTAGATGTAGTTTTGGACTGAACTTGCTATTCAATAAAAAGTGGATATCGTTTTGTAGGTGATATACAGAAAGATATATTCCTAAATTAGTTTACAGAGATATACTATCATAATTATAAATAGGTGAGGTCCACGAACTATTCATGATTGGGCTAGAGACTATGGCATCCTTTCTAGATATGATGACGCATTTCTTTTCTGTTGTTTTCTGGCTATTATCAGACGATTTTATTCGAATTACGAGTGATTATGGAAGTCAGAGGGGTAATTAAGATAGTCTTTACCATTTTAAATACCACAGGTCCTTCCTAAGCTGCATAAAATCGTATACAATAACTTTCTATCCTATATTAGAAGGGGGTATTAACACCAATATACCTCTAACGCTATCTGGTCAGACGTCTTGTGGGTTATTATGATATTTTGTGTAATTAGCATTGAGGATTTTGCTTGCTTACCATTTTTGAGCAATGTATGTTAGTTTGTCCCCTTGGCTAACAAACACGCCTGCTCAAACTTCCGTCAGACTAATAACATTGCAACCAGACCCCTTTCATGATAAATTTGGGAAACAAAGAAATCGCTAGGAAAATAACCCAACTGATGGCAGATTATTTATAAGTTACAAGCTCGCTATCGCTCATCCAGAAAAAAGGGGCACGTGAATGGAGCGAACCATCTTATTATCGCTAAGCTATTGGGTGAAACTTTCTTTGAAATCTCCAAATTAATGGAGCGAATAAGGGGAGATAAAAAAAGACCCCCTCGGACCAAATATAGTTAAAAGGGTATATTATTATGGGCACTTCAATTACCCTTTACATACCCATAATGTTTGACCGAGGTATAATAGCCAACACGTGAACCTGGTACTAGGGTTGTGGGTGACATGATATAACCGTACTTGGTCCGAGGGTAGTCTTTTTGGACTTCCCTGTTTTGCTCCATTAGTTTAAAGAGTTTAAGACGTTTCACTCCATTAGTTTGGCGATAATATTACGCTTCACCCCATTCAGGTGGCGAACTTTCTGGGCTCGCTATCTGTAACTTTTTAAAAAGTTAGCCATCGGCCGGGACAGTTTTCTATCGAATTATGTACACATTTAGCTTGAAGTGGATTTGGGTGGACATTTTAGATTGAAGGAAGTCTGGGAAGGCATTGTGTTTAGCCAAGGGGACATAACTACTTTGCTCAAAAATGGCAAAAGCAAAGAAAATCCTCAATAATAATTAAGCTAGATAACCCTAGGATTATCTATCTATCTATCTATTGCCTGACGCCGTGATACCCGAAGGGGTGGCCACGAACGAACCGCCCCTATGCACCTCTGTCCCCAGTCAGTCGACACCCCTCCTCCCAACCAGCACCGCCTTCATTCATATACTTCCTCACTCCATCCTTCCACCTCTCCCTCGGTGCACTGGAGTTGTGTTTTATAGTGTACCCTCCCAAGACAAAACTCCTTGTCCAATATGAACTCGTAAGCAGCACAAACGAGCCTAGGTGCACCCAGGTCTGTCCATTTCCGGTATCGTAAGTATTGTTGGCCAAGGTGTACCTGGGTCCAAACAAGGTGATCTTGCTTCAGGCCCAGAGGCTTGTGTGGCAGCGGCTGATTTCGCGAGCCAGTAACATCATCCGGGACTGGGTGTACCTGGGTAAAGTCAGCCCTGGGGACCGAGCAGGGCCAAGACCAGAGGTGGTCTTGGCAGGGCCAAGGGCTGGGTTGGCCACAATCGACCTGGGAGACCCAGGTCAGTTGTCTCGCGAAAATCCGCTATTATATGGAAGTCAGTGGGTTAATTGAGCTTGTCTTTACCCTTATAATTCCCACAGATCCTTCCTAAGCTGTATACAATCGTCTGATGATACCCAGAATACACTGTCAAAATGCGTCATAATCTTCAGAGAGTTAACTTACAAGCATAATTTGCTATAAACCCATTAACTGATCATATTTACCCTCTTAGTATCAGGAAAAAATTTCAATTATATTCTGGCTACTGTCAGACAATTGTATGCGGTTTAGAAAAGAATTATGGTAATCAAAGTAAAAACTATCCCAATTAACCTTCTAGCTCCCCCAACTTATTCCTAAACTGACCAAAATCGCCTATACTCTGTATCAGCAACTCTGGCAAAATTATGGTCCACTTATATGGCAATAGTTCCAGCTGATTGGCTTATGCGACTGATAAAAGGAATAATTACTACAAGAGACATTGGAGAAAGCCAATCGGCTGGAATTATTGACATATAGGAGGGCCGATATTTTGCCAGAGTCGCTGAAACGGAGTATAGTAATATCCAGCATAAGAATATATGCATGCGTTCTCAAATACTGAAGGAATTAATTAAGTGCTGCAAAATATAATAACCTGCTAATTTAATCATACTAATTTTCCTTGCATACATATAATCATGAAATGTATGCAATGTCCATGTGGCTAACTGTATACATTCAATATTTTTTGACTCGCGGAAATTTGACTTCATCTGTTTTATGGAGGATTGATATCGATGCCAATGTTTCGATTTAAAAAGTAAGTATCCCTGTATCACAAGTCCTATATGCAGCTAGCAACATCTTCGAAATCTATCTATCTATCTATTGCCAGACGCCTTACTCCCCTTAATGAGGGTGGCCATACACAGAATACCCCCAAGAGGACTTATTCCCTGTAAGAGGGACAACCCAAGCCAGTTTACTGAAGGACTTACAGGATTGACCACTCAATTTAGGATCCGTCCGACTCCGAGGCCCTCTGTGTATCTTGTTAGCACTATTTTTCTACAGTGGTGTTCGGCTAGTCCATCCACTAACCTGCCTTACCCTTCGGTAAGCAGTACGGATTTGTGTCAGGTTATCATCCCCTAGACAGGTTGCCGACCAAGGCTGACGAGTCCCATCCACCAGGATTTGTATAAGGTTGTCTCCCCTAGATAGGTTGCCGACCAAGGCTAACGAGTCCCATCCACCCTACATCTTCGAAATACATTATTTAAAATAGACTATGTGCTGAGAACTTCCTAAGCCTGAAGGTAATGCGGAAGTTGATTAATTAACTATAATAAAATTCGAACTGGACTCGTGGATTGCGGGAAGGGCGAGTTTGGATGTGACGTCATTATTCAGTGCCGACATTCGACTGGTAGGAGAAGGACGTTGCAGCGTGGGATCTTCATATTTTACCGTATTTAAGGTGTGTATGAGGGATTTTTCGTGTGTATATGACATGTTTATTGATATTCTATTAATGTTCAGGTGGTCATACATGTAATTTATAAGAGTAATGTAAGAAAACTGGACTTATGACTGATCGAGCCGGTTTATGTATTTCGTGTCGTCTGCATATATTTTAACAACCAGTAATTACGGGAATATCGTTGACCTGTAGGACATTTAGGTTATAACATTAATTATTTGGTGTGTGTGCATTGCATTGGTGAGGTGTGTGAATATAGAGGGGTTCGTTAACTAATAATTTAAGGTACAAACTAGCGAACGAGGTGACGTCGCTGTCCCCCCCCCCCACCCCTTCCTCTCTCCCTCCCCCTTTCTTGCCAAATCTCATCCCTGCCCCCCTCAATCCTCTCCTTTCCTCCTCTCCTCTCTCTCTCCCTCCTCTCCTTTCTCTTCTCCTCTTCCCATCTTCCTCCTCTCTATCTTTCCTCCTCTCTTCTTCTCTTCTCATCCTCTCTCTTCTGACCCCCCCATCCCCTCTCCTCTTCCTGACACCCTGCCCCCTCCTCTCCTCTCTCACCCAACCTTACACCCCCTTACCCATAGAGTACATATGACCTAGAGACGAAAGAAGACGCCACAAATCTGTAAATTGTGATCCGCGCGTTCGAGAGATATCAGCACGATCGCAAAGGACAATGGGAGGGGAGGGTCCCCACACAGACATTATATTGACTATCCTTGTCCTTGGTCCTCATTAATTCGTAATAATCCCTACCTTGTACTAATAACGCTATTAATAATCAATTGAACATTATCCAGAGACTCTGCAGACATGACATAGTTAAATAGACATAAGTAGAGGCTACTGTAAAGGCGCCAGTCATCGTGTAATTGTCGTCATTATGAGGAGGTACACAAGCAAACCTCCTCCAACACCCGCCATTATTGATGTGAGATTCGGGAGTTGCCAACGTCAATGGTGGGACAAAATATCCCTAGATGTCATAAGTATAAATGTCCAGTTTTAGTGCTACTTGACAAATTAACATCTACATAACATGTAACATACTAATATATATTCAAAATTACAATTTAATTCTTATTGTGTTGCTTGAAGGTGTAGCCTACAGCTTGCATCATATATGAGTAGCCTATGTTTTTATAGTGTATATGTATACTTAATGTTTTCATCTTGCTTATATATATATATATATATATATATATATATATATATATATATATATATATAATTTATACTAAATAATTTACAAGTGTTTTTACCAACATTAATTAACTCTTAAATACGTTCCCTCTTTAATCTATTGCTCCCTCGGTTTTGCGGATATTCCCTTAACTTTGGAAACACTGCAGAAAGCTAGCTGGCAGGCGCGCGCGGCGCACAGACTATCTATAATAAGGACAAGCCACTGAGGTGCTTTGTTTGTTGTACAGTACAAAAGTGCTGCCACCAAATCCCTAGGACGCGCGGCAAACTAACCGTGTGACGTCACGCTTTACTGTCTAGTTAGATGTAGTCTATGCCTCACATGGCCCTAGCAACCGACTCCTCCCCCACACCACACACAGCGCGCAAGTCTAGCACGCAGCCCTAGCACCCAACACATGTCCATAGCAACCCACACGTCCGTAGCAACCCTCACATGACCCTAGTGTAAGGGGTCTAAATTGACTAGGCTTAATTTTGGCAATATTTACACCAAGACTTTTTCTGTTCACTCACTTTAAGCCCAATAATGGCCCAGTCAGTGTTGAGATTAGGTGAACTGTTCGGTATTATGTTATTATCTTTATTAAGATATCAGTTGACATATATTAAATTGTAATGACTAGAAAGAAATAATTAAATAGGCCCAATGGTGTCTAATAGGTATGAGGGTCATTATTCTAACTTTACATATTAAATATAATTGTTTGGTATTGTTCTATTAAGTTTAGAAAAGGGGTGTCACAATCGGAGCAATGTTGTTTTGGAGTTAGAATGAAATTTACTTGCTTTGGCCATTTAATCACTTCCAGGTGTATACAGTTAATTGCAAAGCAAAAAAGACGAAAACCCCCCCTTACACTAGCAACCTGCACGTACATAGCAACCCTTACATGGCCCTAGCAACCGACTCCTCCCCACACCACACACACAAAGACAGCCATGATCAACATGCAATTTTATATACAGTAGGGTATTACTCTGAAGTAACTTTGCTTCAAATCATTCGGTACTTCAAAACCAAGTATGTATGTGTATGTATGTACTGTATAATACTCAGGCACATACCCCATAGCTGGGGGTGGCCGACTCGAGACAGAGCCCGAACAGGGAAACAAATACACACACACAAATTCACACACATCTACTGTAGGTCGCCCAAGAGAATATCCAGATAACAGTGATCACACTCCCCCGGCCCCCGACCTCCCGGAACCAAAAGTAGAAGTAAAAATGCATAGGTGTTGTTTCTTGTGTCCAAATGATCTTGCCTATATACCCTGTTCCAAATATGTAGACCAAAACTATTGAACATTAACCCCTATAACTCACAAAAGACGAGAGTAATCGAGCTAATATTTCTACCATTTGGAAAGGGCTAGCCAGGAAATAGGCTATGTGTGGACATTTAAAGCCCATCTGCTTTAGCCCTTTTGAGGTCAATGGTCAGGATTTCTGGCCTACATGCCTGGAACAGGGTAGGCCAATAGTTGTTGTTCCCCAGACTGTCTGGCCGAACAGTACCAAGTCCGGTTAACCGAAGCCGCACCAGATGGTCGGGCCCCCGAAGGGGAAAGGAACCAGGGTGATATGAGATCTGTCTCTAAGAGGACAGTGGAGAAGGGGATCATTAACCCACGGGCTTACAACCCCGGGCCAATGCCCCCACCATCCGCAGCCCCCCTTGCAGTGCCGGCCAATCGGGCGATCTCGCCAGCACCTAGAAGGAAAAGTAGTACAGGAAAAGAGACAGACAGACACGGCTAAGGTAGGGTAGAGAATGCCAAACCTCACTCTGGATCCAGCCGACAGGGTATAGTCATTTCACCTGGTGGGCTTCTCCAACCCTCAGCCTAAACAGCATGGAAGGGTCCAAGGAAGCCACATCTGATACGCTAGTCCATAGAATAGCAAGAGTTTTGACCAAAGTAACTATAGTCTGTTCATTCTAGGTTGGGCAGAAATCGTAACCTCTAACCTCTGTAACTAAAAAAGGACTAGAGTAATTGAGCTAAGTTTTCTACCAAATAGGAAGACTTGGCCAGGGAATAGGTGTGGAAATTGACATCTCATTTGCTCTAGCCATTTTTTAGTTACCGAGGTTAGAGGTTACGATTTCTGCCCAACCTAGAATGAACGGACCATAGGGCCGATAAAACTAGGGGCCGGAGTTAGTAGAGCCGGAAGATCTGTGGGCCGGAGTGACTTGTTTCCCTTTTTCGTATACCCTTTCAATGCCGTTTTATTAATGTTATTCTATCCACCTCCCTCCCTATTCCATTTATGCCCTACCAACCCTCCTCCCTCTCGTCCTCCCCACTGCATTCATTCTTCTCCCTCCTCCCTCCCTCCTTCTTCACTGCATTCATCCCCTTCCCTCCCCACTGTATTCATTCTCCTCCCTCCCCGCTGCTTTCTTCCCCCTTCCTCCCTCCCCGCTGCTTTCTTCCCCCTTCCTCCCTCCCCGCTGCTTTCTTCCCCCTTCCTCCCTTCCCTCTGCATGCACCCCTCCGCCTCTCTCCCTACTGCATTCACCCCCTCCCTCCTTCCTTCCCCACTGCATTCATCTCCCTCCCTCCCTCCACACTGCATTCATTCTCCTCCCCGCTGCATTCATCCCTTTCGGCCTATTAGTTTGGTGATTTTAAGACCTTTGACCCCATATCTTTGTCAATATTTAGACTTTTCGTGTCATTTAGGTGTCGAATTGTTATCGTAAGCCTGCAATTTAAGAGGAACCGGACTTCGGCCGGGACATTTATCTATAGAAATATGTAAAACGAAATCTTGAAGGAGGTTCGTGGGGGGGGGGGGGGGGAAGAGAGAGAGAGAGAGATTAGGCTTGATGGAGGTCTAGGGAAGAAACTTGAAATATAATTGATACATAAATGAGCAAATAAATACGTCCATCCCCCCTTAACCCTTAGAAGAGACGATGACGCATTTCTCTGTTTGCAGGCTATAAATAGACGATTTTATTCAGATTGGCAAGGGCATATGGAAGTCAGAGGGTTAGTTGAGATAGTCTTTACCCTTATAATCCCCACATATACTTCCTAAATTATATAAAATCGTCTAATGATAGGCAGAATAAACTGTCAAAATGCGTCACAATCTGCAAAGGGTTAAATAATCATGGGTATAATCTGCAAAGGGTTAAATAATCATGGGTATAATCTGCAAAGGGTTAAATAATCATGGGTATAATCTGCAAAGGGTTAAATAATCATGGGTATAATCTGCAAAGGGTTAAATAATCATGGGTATAATCTGCAAAGGGTTAAATAATCATGGGTATAATCTGCAAAGGGTTAAATAATCATGGGTATAATCTGCAAAGGGTTAAATAATCATGGGTATAATCTGCAAAGGGTTAAATAATCATGGGTATAATCTGCAAAGGGTTAAATAATCATGGGTATAATCTGCAAAGGGTTAAATAATCATGGGTATAATCTGCAAAGGGTTAAATAATCATGGGTATAATCTGCAAAGGGTTAAATAATCATGGGTATAATCTGCAAAGGGTTAAATAATCATGGGTATAATCTGCAAAGGGTTAAATAATCATGGGTATAATCTGCAAAGGGTTAAATAATCATGGGTATAATCTGCAAAGGGTTAAATAATCATGGGTATAATCTGCAAAGGGTTAAATAATCATGGGTATAATCTGCAAAGGGTTAAATAATCATGGGTATAATCTGCAAAGGGTTAAATAATCATGGGTATAATCTGCAAAGGGTTAAATAATCATGGGTATAATCTGCAAAGGGTTAAATAATCATGGGTATAATCTGCAAAGGGTTAAATAATCATGGGTATAATCTGCAAAGGGTTAAATAATCATGGGTATAATCTGCAAAGGGTTAAATAATCATGGGTATAATCTGCAAAGGGTTAAATAATCATGGGTATAATCTGCAAAGGGTTAAATAATCATGGGTATAATCTGCAAAGGGTTAAATAATCATGGGTATAATCTGCAAAGGGTTAAATAATCATGGGTATAATCTGCAAAGGGTTAAATAATCATGGGTATAATCTGCAAAGGGTTAAATAATCATGGGTATAATCTGCAAAGGGTTAAATAATCATGGGTATAATCTGCAAAGGGTTAAATAATCATGGGTATAATCTGCAAAGGGTTAAATAATCATGGGTATAATCTGCAAAGGGTTAAATAATCATGGGTATAATCTGCAAAGGGTTAAATAATCATGGGTATAATCTGCAAAGGGTTAAATAATCATGGGTATAATCTGCAAAGGGTTAAATAATCATGGGTATAATCTGCAAAGGGTTAAATAATCATGGGTATAATCTGCAAAGGGTTAAATAATCATGGGTATAATCTAAATGATTAATCTCACTCCCAACACCAAACACCTCCCAATGAAATTAATGAAAGCATATGATCCTCCCGGGATTCGAACCTGGGTCACCACATACAGATCTTATGGGGAGATTTCCACTTGAGGGATTTTTTTGTTGACCCCTTTCTCCCTCATGTTTAGCCCCATTGCTTTTGATAATATAAAACGTTCGCCCCGTTAGTTTGGCGATTTTAAGAACTTTCACTCCATTTTAAGACCTTTCGTGCCATTCAGGTGACGATTTTTTCCTGGCGAGCGATAGCGAGCCTGTAATTTAAGAGGATTCGGCCTTCGGCCGGGACATTTTTCTACCGAAAAATGTACAAATTTATCTTGAAAGAGGGTCAAGGGGGTGTAATTTCAAGCTTGATGGAAGTCTAGGAAACACACTAAAAACCTCCCCTTAAACACTCTATTTATTACACCATCAAGACAGTTTATAGAAGAGATATATAAAATAATTTGAATATACTGATTGTAATTTACCTTTCTATCTTGTATTACCATCAGGACCGGTAGGCCTATATCTTGAAATTTACCTTTCTATCTTGTATTACCATCAGGACCGGTAGGCCTATATCTTGAAATTTACCTTTCTATCTTGTATTACCATCAGGACCGGTAGGCCTATATCTTGAAATTTACCTTTCTATCTTGTATTACCATTAGGACCGGTAGGCCTATATCTTGAAATTTACCTTTCTATCTTGTATTACCATCAGGACCGGTAGGCCTATATCTTGAAATTTACCTTTCTATCTTGTATTACCATTAGGACCGGTAGGCCTATATCTTGAAATTTACCTTTCTATCTTGTATTACCATCAGGACCGGTAGGCCTATATCTTGAAATTTACCTTTCTATCTTGTATAACCATTAGGACCGGTAGGCCTATATCTTGAAATTTACCTTTCTATCTTGTATTACCATCAGGACCGGTAGGCCTATATCTTGAAATTTACCTTTCTATCTTGTATTACCATCAGGACCGGTAGGCCTATATCTTGAAATTTACCTTTCTATCTTGTATTACCATTAGGACCGGTAGGCCTATATCTTGAAATTTACCTTTCTATCTTGTATTACCATCAGGACCGGTAGGCCTATATCTTGAAATTTACCTTTCTATCTTGTATTACCATTAGGACCGGTAGGCCTATATCTTGAAATTTACCTTTCTATCTTGTATTACCATCAGGACCGGTAGGCCTATATCTTGAAATTTACCTTTCTATCTTGTATTACCATTAGGACCGGTAGGCCTATATCTTGAAATTTACCTTTCTATCTTGTATTACCATCAGGACCGGTAGGCCTATATCTTGAAATTTACCTTTCTATCTTGTATTACCATTAGGACCGGTAGGCCTATATCTTGAAATTTACCTTTCTATCTTGTATTACCATCAGGACCGGTAGGCCTATATCTTGAAATTTACCTTTCTATCTTGTATTACCATTAGGACCGGTAGGCCTATATCTTGAAATTTACCTTTCTATCTTGTATTACCATCAGGACCGGTAGGCCTATATCTTGAAATTTACCTTTCTATCTTGTATTACCATTAGGACCGGTAGGCCTATATCTTGAAATGGTTAGATCGTTATGAACTATTTATTGTTTATTACTTTATTTACTTTATGGCTTTATTTACTTTTTAAAATCCTTTACCATCAGTATATGTAAATGGTTAGATTATTATGGACACTTTAATTTTACTCTTATCCTTCCCATTATTGTATGCAGTGTAGTCTTGGCCAACAATACGTGATAATTTAATTAATGTTTACTTTATTAGAGGTATGACTATATTACTAATGATTATAATTCTTCCTTCCAGAATGTGTGGGTTTTGGTGCTTACGTGCTAACTGCCAACGCTACTACCACCACAATTACTGCCACAGCTACCACCACCACGACTACAACCACAGCTACCACGACTACTAACGCAACTACTACCACTACTACTGCCAAGACCGCTACCACCACACCTACCATGACTACTGCCAACATCGCTACCACCACTATGACTACGGCCACCACAACTACTACCACAGCTACCATTACTACCACTTACTTACCACCAACACAGCGGTGCAGGCTGGGTGGAGAAGGGTGACAACTGGAGTGATCTGCTATTGAAGGGTTTCTGCAAGAGTGAAAGGGAAGGTATACAAGACGGAAGTGAGACCAGCTATGTTGTATGGTATGGAGACGGTGGCATTGAAAAAAAGATAGGAGGCAGAGTTGGAGGTAGCAGAATTGGAGGCAGCAGAGTTGAAGATGCAGAATTGGAGGTACCAGAGTTGAAGATGCAGAGTTGAAGATGCAGAATTGGGATGCAGAGTTGAAGATGCTGTGATTTTTTTTGGGAGTGACAAGGATGGACATAATTATAAATGAGTATATTAGAGGGACAGCTCATGTAGGACGGCTCGGGGACAAAGCGAGAGAGGCGAGATTGAGGCGTGAGGTGGTTTGGACATGTGCAGAGGAGGGATGTGGAGTATGTTGTGAGAAGGATGCTTGGGATGGAGCTACCAGGCAAAACTAAAAGAGGAAAGCCAAAGAGGAGGTTGATGGATGCAGTGAGGGAGGATGATGTGACGAGGAAAATGCAGGGGACAGAGTGAGATGGAGACTAGTGATCTGCTGTGGTGACCCCCTAAGAGGAACAGCCGAAACAAGAAGACCACCAACATTACGGCTACCACCATGGGTACCACGATACTACCACGGGTACCACAACTACCACCGCGACTACCATCACAGCTACCACGACTACCATCACTACTACTACTACCACCACCCCTATTAATATCACTACGGCTACCACAATTACCGCCAATACCATTATAACCACCACAACTACTACCACCACCAAAATGGTTACCACTATAACCACCACTACTATTTCCACACGGCTATCACCCCAACTATTACTACCACCACCACCACCACAACTACTACCACGGTTACCACCATCACCACTATCCCAACTACCACCACTACTTCTACTACCTCGGCGACTACCACCATTAATACTATGGATATTACTACTACAGTTAAGAGGAAAACAACAATCAAATGAAATAAACATCTTTACCAAAACTACTACCAGTGCCATCTCTACAATAGCTACCACCACTACCAAAACTGCCCTCAGAACATCTCTACCACAACTGTCACCACCATTATCACAATCAAAATCATCTCTACCGCAACCACCACCACCACCACCATCGCTACCACAACTACGAGCGGAACATCTCGACCCCAACTACCGCCACCACTACTACCACTTGTACGATCTCTACCACCACTACCACAACAACCACCACCACTACCTCAACAAACACCACTGCCACAACAACCACCACTGCCACAACAACCACCACCACTACCTCAACAACCACCACCACTACCTCAACAACCACCACCACTACCACAACAACCACCACTACCACAACTACCAGCAGAACATCACGACCACAACTACCACTAGTACGATCTCTACCACTACCACCAGCAGAACATCACGACCACAACTACCACTAGTACGATCTCTACCACTACGACCACCACTACCACAACTACCAGCAGAACATCACGACCACAACTACCACTAGTATGATCTCTACCACTACCACCAGCAGAACATCACGACCACAACTACCACTAGTACGATCTCTACCACTACCACCAGCAGAACATCACGACCACAACTACCACTAGTACGATCTCTACCACTACCACCAGCAGAACATCACGACCACAACTACCACTAGTACGATCTCTACCACTACTACCAGCAGAACATCACGACCACAACTACCACTAGTACGATCTCTACCACTACCACCAGCAGAACATCACGACCACAACTACCACTAGTACGATCTCTACCACTACCACCAGCAGAACATCACGACCACAACTACCAGCAGAACATCACGACCACAACTACCACTAGTACGATCTCTACCACTACCCACCAGCAGAACATCACGACCACAACTACCACTAGTACGATCTCTACCACTACCACCAGCAGAACATCACGACCACAACTACCAGCAGAACATCACGACCACAACTACCACTAGTACGATCTCTACCACTACCACCAGCAGAACATCACGACCACAACTACCAGCAGAACATCACGACCACAACTACCACTAGTACGATCTCTACCACTACCACCAGCAGAACATCACGACCACAACTACCACTAGTACGATCTCTACCACTACCACCAGCAGAACATCACGACCACAACTACCAGCAGAACATCACGACCACAACTACCACTAGTACGATCTCTACCACTACCACCAGCAGAACATCACGACCACAACTACCAGCAGAACATCACGACCACAACTACCACTAGTACGATCTCTACCACTACCACAACTAACCCAAGGTAAATTAATGATCCCTTGGTATAAGGCTAAATCAAATTTAACCCTTTGAAGATTATGACGTATTTTAGCAGTTTTTCTGGTTATCATTAAACGATTTTATACAGCTTAGGAAGGATCTGTTGGAATTATTGAGGTAAAAGACTATTTCAACCCTCGTAACCTACGCAGAGTTGATAAATAGATAATCACACACATTTACTTAAAACAAATCAAGGTTTAGAGTGCGTGGATAGTCAGTACTTTAGTACTATGTTCATCTTTTATACTACGTTTTTCGTTTGTTATAGATTAATCTGAGACAGAATGTATAAATATGTAGCACATTGCATAAATACAAAATAATGTTACCAATTACCGGTACTAAGTTGCAAATGGACTTTCAAATTTGCGACTGAAAATGTCGATTCTTGGCTCAGGGAAGGCGAATTTGGAGAAACTGACAAGTCCAGCAAATTAATAGGTAGAGAATGTAGGCTAAAATGATGTGGTAAATCGATTGGTGTAGGTTAGAAAGGTGTAGCGTTAATTTTGGGCGTAGTAAATTCGGGCGTTTTGGGAAGTTATTGGGCCAGACTTATGCCAGGCAGCCAGACTGGGCCAGAGCTCGGGGATCACCAAGTTCTTTATTATTTGTATTATTCGGTTATTATTGAATATTATTTATTGTTTAAGGGTGTTTATGAAACGGACTATATTATTGAGTGCATATTTGTGTGAATAAACCACTAATTTCAACCACATTTACTTATAATTCACGTTTTATGAATAAAGCGGCACTAATTTATTCGTAACTTTCTTAAAATACAAACATTTAAAAATCTGAAAAAATACATTTCTAGAAATAAATCGAACTACCTATTGTCAAAGTCTCAACCTTGTAACTCTAAAACTCCAAAAGTTACTGGACTTTCAAATTTGTGACTGAAAATTTCGATTCTTGGCTCAGGGGAAGCGAATATAGAGAAACTGACACAAGTCCAGTAAAGATTATAGTATAAAATGATGCGGTAAATCCATTGGTGTAGGTTAGAATACTGTAGCATTATTTTGGGCGTGGTGATTTCGGGCGTTTTGGGCGGATTTCGGGTGACTCAGCCAGCCAGCCAGTCCCAGGACCAATGCGCGCGCTACCGTTTTCTATACAACCCAGTTCAGCAGAGACATGTATATGCAACTCGGTTCTTTGTACTGTCAACATATCCTGCAGTTTGTAAATACTTCAGTTTATTAGTCTTTATTTAGTTAATTTTAAAGATCCGTACTTTTGTTAATGTTTCTCAGTCGCGTATTTTAGTGATTAATAGTCCTTATTACTAATATTTAGAACCTGTACTATTAACTATTTCGTAGTCGAATATTCTAATCTATTATTAATTATTTGTATTCTTCTCTTTTTCAGGATTTGAGTTGCTGCCTGTGGACTCTGCAAGATAATGGACTCTGCCAACACATCCCAACCTACAGTAATTCTGCCAACACATCCCAACCTACCAACTGCCTGGGGTGAGTTACTGCTGTATTTATTACAATATATATACTCTGTTCACGACAAGTAGGCCAATAATGAGTTTCTTTTCACAAATTTAATGTTCAACAAGTACAGAAATATGAAATATTATTATGTTTTTACACCAACCAACTTCACATCTAAGCTCAATTGATGAAGTCAACAAATACATGTGGCACTCCGAGGACTCGAACCCAGGATACTCACATCGAAATTCCGCGGACTATGCATGACGCTATCAAGACAGATATACAAATATAGGTAGCGCCAGCGAACTTGACAATAATTTTGACCCCTTAACTGCTTATAACTCGAAATTAATGAAAACAATCGGGCTGACGTTTCTATCATTTGGGAAGAGTCCACCAAGAAATAGGTGTGTGGATATTTACAGCCAGTTTGCTCTAGGCCCTTCTTAGTTACAGAGAGTCAGAGATCAAGATTATTGTATAAGAATTCTGACTTGTTGAAAAAAGTGCGATTTGAGGACTTACGAATGGGGATAGAGAAAACCTGTGACAAGTTATATAAAAAAAAACGTTTAATTTAAGGGTTAAATTATGCGGTAAATCGAATGGCATAAGTTAAAAAAGTGTAGGTTAATTTGGGCGTGGTGAATTAGGGCGTTTTTAGCTGGACTTTGCACCAGGCAGCCAGAGTGCGTGGATCACCAAGTACTTTAATATCTACATTATTCAGTTGTTATTACAGTTTCTTACTTTTGTGAATTTGCATATAGAACGGAATATATAATTAAGTGCATAATTGTGTGAAGGAACAACTGCTTTCAACCACATTTATCAGAACAACTAGAACTACCCATTGTCAAAGTTTCAGCCTTGTAACTTAATAATTGTAAAAGTTATTCAACTTTCAAATTTATGACTGAAAATTTTGATTCTTGGCTCAGGGGAGGCGAATATAGAGAAACTGACACAAGTCCAACAAAGAAAAAAGTAAAGAAAGAAAGTCTAAAATGATGCGGTAAATTAAATCGATTGGTGTAGGTTAGAATGCTGTAGCGTTAATTTTGGGCGTGGTAATTTCGGGCATTTTAGGCGTTTCAGGGCAACTCAGGCGGTCTGCCAGCCCCAGGACCAACGCGCGCGCTACAGTTTTCTATACAATTATTATGTTCCTTCCAACAACCAACTATACTCCTAAAATCGATTAATGAAATTTACAAACATATGTGGCAGTCCGTGGATTCGAATCCAGGATGCTCACACCGAAAATCAACACCTTATGCATCGCACCACACACAGTTCAGTAGAGACGTTTAAATGCAACTCGGTTCTTTTTCACTGTCAACATATCTCGCACTTTGTAATTACTTCAGTTTATTATTGTGTGTATTTAATTAATACTTAAGATCCGTACGTTGTTAATATTTCAAAGTCGAGTATTTTAGTGATTAAAAGTTCTTATTACTAGCTATTATTTACAACTTGGAATGTTTACTAATTCGTAGTCGAATATTCAAATTGGTTATTAATTATGTTTAGCTTAGAAAAGTGTAGGTTAATATGGGCGTGGTGAAATAGGGTGTTTTTGGCTGGACTTGGCACCAGGCAGCCTGACTGGGCCAGAGTGCGTGGATCACCAAGTAGGCTACTTCAATATCTACATTATTCAGTTATTATTACAGTTTCCTACTTGTGTGACTATTCATATAAAGCGTTTAAATAATTGAGTACATAATTGTGTGAGTGAACAGCTAATTTCAACCATATTTACTTATAATTCCCGTTTTACGAATAAAGCGGCACTAATTTATTCATATCTCTCGAAAGAAATACAAATTTAAAAATCTGAGAAAATCCATTTCTCTAAACAATTAGAACTACCCATTGGCAAAGTCTCAGCCTTGTAACTTAATAATTGCAAAAGTTATTCAACTTTGAAATTTGTGACTGAAAATTTCGATTCTTGGCTCAGGGGAGGCGAATATGGAGAATCTGGCACAAGTCCAACAAAGAAATAAGTATGCAAAGAAAGTCTAAAATGATGCGGTAAATCCATTGGTGTAGGTTAGAATGCTGTAGTGTTAATTTTGGGCGTGGTAATTTCGGGCGTTTTAGGGTTTTTTGGGCGACTCGGCAGGTTTCCTCGGCTAGCTGGCCCCAGGACCAACGTTTTCTATACAACACAGTTCAGGGGGGACGTTTAAATGTAACTTGGTTCTATTTCACTGTCAACATATCCCGCACTTTGTAAATACTCCCTTTGCAATAGTTTTTATAATTATAGACATAATCAGAAAGTGTATAACTATTCCCTTCATTATTGTTGCTTGGTAATTAGCATCGTATATCAACAATATTGCAAAAGAGTATCCATTGGAAGTGGATCCTTCTTTTGCAATACTGATGATAATTAAAGACATGATCAGAGAGTATATAACCGTCCCTCCTACCATTGTCACTTGATAATTAATATTTTATTTCGTTGCTTATGTCTAGTAATTGTTGAACATTCAGATAAAAACTAATTACTGGCCTACTTGTCGTGAACAAAGTATTGTTTATTTTATTATATCTGATATCATCCCTTGTCAATCTATTGCCCAAATTAATGCTTTGTTATCTTGTGTTTCAGGATTGGAGTTGGTGCCTGTGAACTCTTCGGTCTGCCAACACTACGAGGATTGGAGTGGCTGCCTGTGGACTCTGCCAACTACGACTGCCGCCGCTGAGAGAGAGACTGCCCACGCCACTACGATACAAGGGGAGTGATATTCATGTTTTGTTTGTAGTTTAGTGTAGTTAGTTGCATGGTATGAATGGGGGGGGGGGTTAGGCTAGTTGCATGGTAGTTAGTTAGTAGTGTAGTTGCATGGTATGAATGGTGTGTGTTAGGTTAGGCTAATCATTCTTCCCTTTCAGATTACTAATAATGTTTTCCCTTTCAGATCAGATAGGTCTTATTATCTTTACTAATGTTTGCTATTATCTTATTATTTCACAGTTTTGTTGTTTTGATGATGTCCCCCCTCTTCCCCTCCCCCCTGCTTGGTCACCCCTCCCTCAGCTTCAATATTTTGCTTTAGTTTAAATAATGATTGTATTTGCCTTTAACTTCACTAATGATATATATTCCGTCACTGTACACTTGGATACCATAGTATCTAGCCCACTCATAAGAATTCGTGGACCCCCTATGTTTTTATTTGTGCAATGATAGCTATATACATTAATCTTTGGATATAACTTGCTTTTCAATAAGTAGTATATATAGTTTTCTAGTTGGTTTATAGAAAATTTTATTCATAAATTGGTTACCAGAGATGTACTTCCATAATCAGAAATAGGGCAAGTCCATGAATTTGTATGACTGGGCTAGAGACTATGGTATCCGACTGTACCTGGTCAAATAATATCTTTGAATCACTTAAGTTCATAACTATTGTATTTGCCATTAGCTTCACTTGTGATACATACACCGTTTTTGTATCGGGTTTAATATTGTTATATATCGTCTTTGGCACACGGACTTTACTTAATAAAATCAAATATATCGAACTTAATATTTTATTGATCACTTTATTATAAGCTATGACTTTTGTAACTGATGAACACTTTAAAATAGTTCTCAATGATAACAGGAAAATTAAATATAATGGATATTAAAAGGATCACAAATCAACTTAGTATTTTATTGATCAGATTCAGACATGCACTTGTACAATATATACAAAATCATGGCACACCCAGTATGCAAAAATTATAAAATATCAACACGTTGTGTATAGTTATGACGTACCTAAACAAATATGCAAGTTCACTGGAGTTCTTAATTTGTCACTGCTATGTGATCATGGTATAACAGTTGACTACATAATTATACCCAATATTTTAGTAATATTCTTTGGAAAGTAAATTTTAATTATAAATTAGTTTCTAATAACCATTGGGCTTGTGTTAAATAGTTTTCAATTAAATATAACAATTTGGCTTTCGTATTGTTTTCATTTAGCTATATTTTGGATTGGAATCCTCGTGTTCATTGCTTTTGTTGGTTTTAATCCATTTTTGCATTATCTATATTCCATCTTAGTTCGCGGGCTTTTCATTTTCTCTCATTTTGCAAAGCTGATATATCGACTTATGTAATCTTTCAGTATTATTCAAAAGTATAGTAACTGTCCTTTCCGGATGTATCTTATTTCTCAGATGTATTGCAATTCATCAGCTTCATATTAAAATCTAGTATCCTACCACAAATATCTCCCTAGCGTTGGCATGGTAGTAGAATGTTGAGTTAGTGATGGATGTGGGCAGAGTATCAACAAACTGGGCAGATAATAATGGTTAAGTGTATAGGAGGGTTGGTAGAACAGTTAAGTGTATGGAAGGGTTGGTATTACAGGTAAGAACGAGAGTAAGTATTGGTATTACAGCTATGAGTAAGTGTTGATAGAACAGTTAAGCGTGTGTGAGGGTTGGTAGAACAGTTAAGTAAAGTTTAGTGGGTGTGTATCAGCTAACAAAGTAAAGTGTAGCATTTAGAATTATTGGCAGGGAAATGTGTTGACAATAATTGAATGCAAGCAAGTTGTGTTGGCAGTGTGTATTACTAACGTGGCTTGTGGATGGGTTGGCAAAGTGGTGTTAGTTAGGATTTGAAGGTATCCTGCGACTAGAGTTATGGTGTAATTTAGGATTCAGTCTGTTGTAGTCCCCCCATGTAATTGTTCCTACTGGTTGTAAGCCGTGTGTACCTGTATATCTATTGGTGTAACTATCTGCACTGATCTATCCTTCCATAGAACTAATGTATCTATCAATGTAACTTTCTGTGTATAATCTATTGGTGTAACCATCTGATCTATCCTTCCATATAACTATTATGACTCATCTAATAACTTAACTCTTCCTACCTATATAACTGTCCAAGTATCTAAATATATTAGGAATTAAAAGTCATCCCTCTTCATCCTGGAATTTTATTTATTACATAATTTAAATAGGATTTTTTCTTTCGTGAAAAGTAAACCTTTCAGTTTATCCTCTGGCAATGTATTCCAATATTTTCCATTTCAAACTAATTTAATTGTAATTGTCTGTAAGGACTTAGTTTAATTGCATAGGTATATGTAATAATGTGTTCAAGTGTAATGCTCTTTTAGTTCGATTTTTTTTAATTAATTACGAACATTACTGTTCATATATTCAGATCAACGATATTGGATTACAGTAACTTTTTCAAACGTGTCTTTTAATCCAAGTTAATAGTAATTAGTGACTGGACAAGAACACAAATACAATCGATCTACACTATTGGATTGCATTAACAGGTTAGAATCAAAGAAGCAACTTATAAACCATTCTTTATTTTCGAAACAAGTGTTCTTCAGTGGTCCATGGTGAAATAATGCTCCGCCATTGTGTTATTAATAATACGACCATCTTGAAAGGTTGCAGTCCATTTTGGTATAGGCGGCCATCTTGAAGGTTGAACACCGGAAGGGACTGGAGTTTTCGCCGAGATACTCCAGTCCTGACGTTATTCTTGACTTACAGTGTGCTGGCTTAATAATCCAATAAGGTTGATAGCCTCTGAAGTCCTATCTTAACTATGGTTGAACACCCACGGTCCTCTTCTTCTCACGACAACACATCACACCTGTACAAATAATGAAATATTGAGGCACCAGAAGTACAAGAGTTTCAAGGAGGGAGGGAGAGAGAGAGAGAGAGAGAGAGAGGGGGGGGGGGGGGTGAGGAGGTCCAGGTGGGGGGGTTGCGGGGGTCCGGGTGGGTGGGGGTAAGGGGGTCCAGGTGGGGGGTTGATGGGGTCCAGGAAGAGAGGGTGGTGTCGATATCTTCCTGGCGAACGATAACGAGCCTGTAATTTTATAAGGAATCGGCTTTCGGCCTTGACATTTTTCTACCGATAAATGTACAAAGTTATCTTGGAAAGAGTGTCTAGGGGGTGTTTTTTCTAAGCTTGATTGAGGTCTAGCGAGGAAACTCAACAAATGGTAGTTATAGGGAATAGGCTCGCACCCTTATTTTTCATGTTTTTTCCTCCAGATTTTGAGAAATTAGTGTTTTCATGGTCTTAGTTATAATTCCAATGTGGGATACACGATGGGTTGAGGGGGGGGGGGCTTATGTTCTTATGTAATTGGGGTTGGGTGTGACAGGGATCTGCCTTGTGTGGGCCGATCGGCTTTTTGCAGACTCCCATTTTCTTATGTTCTTATCCTTTTTACGACCATAGATCCTTCTTAAACTGCACATAATCGTTTAAATTTAGCTAGATTATAATTTGGAAGACGTCTCCGGTACAGAAGGGGTTAAGATGAAATAAGTGAACGAACAATGAACTACTGGCTTCTCTAATATGTTCGTTAAACCTACCGGCTTTTCCATCACAATTTATGTCTTAATTACGAAAAACTTGAAGCATTATGGACAAAAACAATAGGTTCCCGTCCACAAAATTCGGTCAGGCGGTAAATAAGTCCCATTATTTTACTAATACACGTAATTTTGTCTGGATTTTCAGGACTAAAATGGGGAAAACGAGAGCACACGAGACTTACCTCGTCACAGCTGGTCGACCGAGAACAAAATTACTAGATCGAAGAAAAATATATCCATTCCTGAGATCACTTCGGATTTCTTGATGGTGGTTGATGGCAGTTATGGCAGCTATCATGTGGCAGATGCTCGATAATCTCACTTTTAAATGCTTCAATATCTCCCTAAATAAGCATTATTAAATAAAAGTTAGTTAATATATTGTGTGTATTTATACCCCTTACGTGTCTATATAAGTTTGACTAATCTAACTTAAGTCGTTTGGAAGTAATAAATGATTTCTGGGATTCAAGGTGCCAAGTAGCCATATTCCCTTCATGATTGCCCATTTTCTTTGAACACGGATATTTGAGAGAGTTCCTTCGTTTTGTTTCGTCTTCATTTTGTGGGGTGGCTCGCTGCGGGCAATGCAGGTCTATACCAAACAATATAATTATGCAATTATGCTCAACCTTATTTTACAAGTTTATCAATAACGAAGTGAATCTTAATTAAGCTGAAAAAGAATGATCTTGTTCCCATTTCCTCAAAAATACACGAATAATCTATAAGGCACGTGTTGTAGCCCTCGACCAGTAATTAATCTACTGCCAGACGTTTGGATCCCGGATGAGGTGGCCACGAATTAATCTCCCTAATCATCAGTAACCGAATTAAGAGAGTACGGTGTAGTGATATAAGACGTCCGAATTCAATAGAGGTGATATTATAAGTTAAGAGGATCTATTTGTTTATTACCATAGCATATTTGAATAATATAACTTATTATACCCTGTACCCCCTGGGGGTTAGGGAATAGAAATATGCCCCACGTGCCTTCTGCGTGTCGTAAGAGGCGACTAAAGAGGTGGGTCGGTGGGCTTGCGACCCCCACCCAGAAAAAATATCTAAGCAAAGAAAACGAACGAACAGCCGGATGCGGACGGACCCTACGTTGACGAACCACGACCAACTAAGGACATACCTTCGGACATTCTGAGAATGTCTACGTGGAATGTTAGTGGCATGAATGATGGCACAAAAGAGAGAGAGGTTCTGGAAGTGTTAGTGAATGCCAGGCTGGATGTATGTGGAATGAGAGACCAAATGGAAAGGTTCAGATGTGAGAGAGTGGGAGTGTGGAATGGGTGTGTGTGCTGGAGTGAGTGAAGGAACAGCGAGAGAAGGTGCATGTTTGTTTGTAAGTAGCAAATGTAAGGAATGTGTAAGAGAGTATGAGTCTGTGGGTTCAAGGATTGTGTGGGTGAGAATGAAAGTAGGAATACAAACGTGGGTGATTGTAGGCGTGTATGCCCCGACAGAGGATATACTTGAAAGAAAGAAAAGAGGAGTTCTGGATGAATGTAGAGGCGTGCCTGGAGAAGTTTGACAAGAACGAAAGAATATTTCTGATTTAGGATATGAATGGTAAGGTGGGTGATAGGCAAGTTGAGGGAGTGGTGGGAGGGTGGGGGGTACCATCAGAGGTGAATGGGAATGGTAGTGCACTTGTGGACGTATGTGTGGGGAGGAGGCTGTGGATAGCCAACACTTTCTTCCGACACAGAATGATCCACAGGTACACGTGGAAACGGATGTTGACGATGAAGGATAAGACAGTGGTGGAACGAAAGTCATTGATTGATTATGTATGTGTGTATGAACGAATGAAGAAATCTGTGATGGATGCTAGGGTGTATAGGACGGGGTCTGTCTGATCATTATGTAGTGGTAGCTAAGGTTAGGCTACAAAAGAAGTGTCTGAGGAGAGGTGGAGGGAGGGGAGAGGAGCGTGGAATGGTGAGGAGGGAGGAGAAGGTAGCAGGAGGAGGAAGTCGGGGAGGAGTACAGGAGAGCAGTGGAAAGACGACTAGGTGGGTTCGACCTGGAAGTTATGGAGGAGGTGGAGGAGATGAGCAAGGTGTTTAAGGATGAGAGCTGTGCAGCATGTGAGGAGGTGTGTGGAGTGAGGAGAAGAGGGAGGGGAGTGAAAGGTACAGCATGGTGGACAGAAGAGGTAAGAATAGCTGTGGAAGAAAAGAAGAAAGCATATAGAGAGTGGTTGGGTAGTAGAGGGAATGAAGATTTCGAGAGACAGAAACGAGCGAGGTACGTGGAGAGTACGCGGGTGGTGAAGAGAGTAGTGAAGGAAAGCCAGAGAAGAGTAGATGAGGAATTTGGAAGGAATCTGAGTGTAAAATGGAGGGAGAGTAAGAAACTGTTCTGGAAAGAAGTCAAGAAAGTTTAGGGAAGGTAGCAAGGGGAAACAGTAAGGGTGTGAAAGATAAGAATGGGAGAATGCTAGCCGAGAAGTAAGAGAGAGTCGAAAGATGAGGGAGTACTTCAGTGAGTTTGCTAACTGTAAGGAATGAAGAGCCAGCAAACCTAGCTGGATATGGTATGGGAGGGAGAAGAAGAGACGTAGTGGAGGAGGAGGTGGGATCAGGAGGTCAGAAGTGGGGGAAGCCATGAAAAGAGTGAAGTTGGGGAAGCACCAGGAACAGATGGAGTGTGTGGGGAAATGTTGAGGTATGGTGGTGAGATAGTGATAGAATGGGTATGAAAATGTGCAAACTAGCATGGGAGAAGGGGAGTGCACCCGATGACTGGAAGACTGGCATAATAGTCCCCCTATATAAGGGCAAATGGGAAAGAGGAGTGTGTGGTACCCACCGAGGAATATGTCTTCTAAGCGTAGTAGGGAAGGTAGACAGTAGGGTAGTGATTGAGAGAGTGAGAGTGAGAACGGAGAAATGGATAGGCGACGAGCAGGGAGGTTTTAGGAAGGGAAGAGGATGTGTAGATCAGATTTTTACCCTGAATTGTGTTGTGGAGAAGTATCTGGAGAAGAAACAAAAGGTGTATGTTGCCTTTATGGACTTGGAGAAGGCCTATGACAGAGTGGATAGAGAAGGTTTGTGGAAAGTACTTAGAATATACGGAGTAGAGGGCAAGTTGCTGAAAGCAGTGAAGAGCATGTATGAGGGTGCAAAGGCGGCAGAATGTGTGGAGAGTGAGCAGAGCGAGTTCTTTGACCTGAATGTTGGTTTGAAACAGGGATGTGTGATGTCCCCGTGGTTGTTTACTGTATATATGGATGGAGTCATGAAAGAAATACTATCAAGAGCAGTGGATGTTGGTGTATCGCGGAAAAGGTAGGGAATTGAGTGGAAGCTACCTATACTGCTGTTGCGGATGATACAGTTTCTGATGAGTGATAATGAAGGGGAGTTGCAGGGTCTGGTAAATGAGTTTGGAACAGTGTGCGAAAAACGGAATTTGAAGGTAAATGCTGGGAAGAGCAAGGTTATGGTCTTCGAAAGGGGTGAAGTCACATACTGTGAAGTGAAGCTGAACGGTCATGCTATGGAGATCGTCAACTCTTCGAGGTATCTGGGCAGTGTGTTGAGTAAAGATGGGACTATGGATGAAGAGTGCGGGAGAGGGTACAACAGGGGAAGAGGTTTGTAGGAACGCTAAAAGCAGTAACAAGAAATAGGGTGGTCAGTATGGAAGTGAAGAAGTCCTTCCATGACAGTGTGGTAATCCCGACACTGACTTACGGAAGCGAAGCATGGACGTTGCTTGAGAGACTCAGACCAAGAGTGAGAGCAGTGGAAATGAATTTCTTAAGGAGTGCGTGCGGAGTTACATGGAGGGATAGACAGACTAATGAGGAAGTAAGAAGGAGGTGCGGTGTGGAGGTAGATGTGCTGGAAAGTGTGAAAAGGAACAACTTGAGATGGTTCGGCCATATGGGAAGTATGG